>CAUYUJ010014080.1:351425-366425 GCA_963575745.1 Prorocentrum cordatum
TGTGATCAGCGTGGACACCAAGATGGGCAGGATGAGCCTGAGCATGAAATCCGAAGATGCCAAGTGAGTGAGACCTCCACCGTCTCCTCCCCTCCTTCTCCTCCTTTCCTTCTGACTCGCCCATTCGTTTGCGGTGTTAGCTGGTCACCGCCAGTGAATCGTCTAATTATGCGACCACCACCGGCTCGTCCTGGTCATCCTCGGCCTCCTCCTCTTCGCCGCAATGGGAAGTATTATGCATCATCGAGTTGGCACGCGAGTACCCTAACGGGCGGGTCGGGTCGGGCGGGCGGGGCATTAAAGTATGATGCGTCATCGAGTTGGCACGCGAGTACCCTAACGGGCGGGTCGGGTCGGGTCGGGCGGGCGGGACATGAAAGTATGATGCATCTTCGAGTAGGCACGCGAGTACCCTAACAAGCGGGTCGGGTCTGGCGGGCGGGACATGAAAGTATGATGCATCATCGAGTTGGCACGCGAGTACCCGGCGGGTCGGGTCGAGTCGGGTTGGCGGGACATTAAAGCATAATACATCATCGAGTTGGCAGGCGAGTACCTTAACCTGCTGGTCGGGTCGGGAAGGCGGGACATTGAAGTATGATGCATCATCGAGTTGACACGCGTGTGCCTTAACGGGCTTGTCGGGTCGGGCGGACGGGACATTAAAGTATGATGCATCATCGAATTGGCACGCGAGTACCCTAACGGGCGGGTCGGGTCGGGCGGGCGGGACATGAATGTATGATGCATCATCGAGTTGGCACAGTACCCTAACGGGCGGGTCGGGACGGGCGGGCGGGACATTAAAGTATGATGCATTATCGAGTTGGCACGCGAGTACCCTAACGGGCGGGTCGGGTCGGGCGGGCGGGACGTTAAAGTATGATGCAGCATCGAGTTGGCACGCGAGTACCCTAACGGGCGGGTCGGGTCGGGCGGGCGGGACATTAAAGTATCGCAGCATCCCGCAATTGCGGATAAGAGTGAGGGGGCGGGCGCGGGCGACGTGGGCGTGGTTTGGGAATGGCACGAGGGCGCTTTCCCAAACCAGTGCGAGCAGGGCCGCCGCAGGCGCCGGTTTGCGTGCTCTGACAAGTTCAGCGCGGGGGGGCTCGCTGGTGGGCCACCCGGAACGAATGCAAAAACAGCCCGCCGCAGGCGCCGAATTCTTGGCTTGCTCAGTGAACGCGGTTTGGGTCGCAGGTCTTCCACCTGGAACGAATGCAAAATAAATCCGCCGCAGGCGCCGAAGTTTTGGCTTGTTCAGTGAACGTAGTTTGGATCGCGGGTGGGTCGCGGGCTCTCCACCCCCACCTGGAAGGAATTCAAACACAGCCCGCCGCAGGCGCCGAAGATTTTGAATTGCACACTGAACGCGGTTTGGGTCGCAGGTTCTCCACCTGGAACGAATGCAAAAGAAGCCCGCCGCAGGCGCCGAAACTTTGGCTTGTTCAGTGAACGTAGTTTGGGTCGCGGGTGGGTCGCAGGTTCTCAACCTCCACCTGGAGGGGGGATTCAAAAACAGCCCGCCGCAGGCGCCGAAAATTTTGATTTGTACACTGAACGCGGTTTGGATCGCGTGTGGGTCGCAGGTTCTACACCTGGAGCGAATGCAAAAGAAGCCCGCCGCAGGCGCCGAAAATTTTGGGTGGGTCGCGGGGTGGGTCGCGAGTGGGTCGCGGGTGGGTCGCGGTGGGTCGCGGGTGGGTCGCGGGTGGGTCGCGGGGTGGGTCGCGGGTGGGTCGCGGGTGGGTCTCGCGGGTGGGTCGCGGGGTGGGTCGCGGGGTGTGTCGCGGGCGGGTCGCGGGGTGGGTCGCGGGGTGGGTCGCGAGGTCGCGGGGTGGGTCGCGGGGTGGGTATCGCGGTGGGTCGCGGGGTGGGTATCGGGTGGGTCGCGGTGGCCCGCGGGTGGGTCGCGGATGGGTCGCGGGGTGGGTCGCGGTGGGTCGCGGGTGGGTCGAGGGGTGGGTCGCGGGTGGGTCGCGGGTGGGACGACGACAACAAACAACAAACAACAACCAACAAACAACAAACAACAAACAACAAAAGCAACAACAACAACAACAACCACATCAACAACAAGAACAACAACAACAACAACAACAACAACAACAACAACAACAACATATAAACATAAACATAAACAACAACAACATCAACAACAACATCAACAACAAGAATCCGCATCGCGGAATTCCACTTCAGCCACGCCCCCAGGGACAGTAAATGACCGTTCGGTTCAGCCCCCTCACTCTGGTGATGCATCATCGAGGTGGCACGCGAGTACCCTAACTGGCGGGTCGGGTCGGGCGGGCGGGACGTTAAAGTATGATGCAACATCGAGTTGGCACGCGAGTACCCTAACGGGCCGGTCGGGTCGGGCGGGCGGGACATGAAAGTATGATGCATCATCGAGTTGGCACGCAAGTACCCTAAGGGGCGTGTTTGGTCGGGCGGGCGGGACAAAAAAATCAGAGTGAGGGGGCTGAACCGAACGGTCATTTACTGTCCCTGGGGGCGTGGCTGAAGTGGAATTCCGCGATGCGGAGTCTTGTTGTTGTTATTGCTGTTGTTATTGTTGTTGTTGGTGTTGTTGTTGTTGCTTGTTGTTGGTTGTGGTTTATTGTCGTCGTCCCACCCGCGACCCACCCGCGACCCACCCCGCGACCCACCCGCGACCCACCCGCGACCCACCCCGCGACCCATCCGCGACCCATCCCGCGACCCACCCGCGACCCACCCACGACCCACCCGCGACCCACCTCGCGCCCCGCCCGCGACCCACCCGCGACGCACCCCGCGACCCACCCGCGACCCACCGGCGACCCACCCGCGACCCACCCGCGACCCACCCCGCGACCCACCCGCGCGACCCACCCGCGACCCACCGCGACCCACCCGCGACCCACCCGCGACGCGACCCACCCAAAATTTTCGGCGCTGCGGCGGGTTTCTTTTGCATTCGTTCCAGGTGGAGAACCTGCGACCCACCCGCGACCCAAACCGCGCCCGCGACCCACCCGTGACCCACCGCGACCCACCCGCGACCCACCCGCGACGCACCCCGCGACCCACCCAAAATTTTCGGCACCTGCGGCGGGCTTCTTTTGCATTCGTTCCAGGTGGAGAACCCGCAACCCAAACCGCGTTCAGTGTACAAAGCAATATTTTCGGCGCCTGCGGCGGGCTGTTTTTGCATTCGTTCCAGGTGGAGGTGAAGAGCCGGCGACTCACCCGCGACCCAAACTACGTTCACTGAACAAGCCAAAACTTAGGCGCCTGCGGCGGATTTATTTTGTATTCGTTCCAGGTGGAGAACCTGCGACCAAAACCGCGTTCAGTGTACGAATCAAATTTTTCGGCGCCTGCGGCGGGCTGCTTTTGAATAGGTTCCAGGTGGAGGTGGAGAGCGCTGAATTTGTCAGAGCACGACGATGACGATGAGTACGAGGACGCGGACGAGGAAGAGGAGGAGGAGGAGCAGGAGCAGGAGGAGGATGAGGAGGAGGAGGGCGCCATCGACAGGAAAGGTGAGGGCCACGAGGTCCGCCAGCTCGACGCCCGCGTCGCCCGCGCCCGCCCCCTCACTCTTATCCGCAATTGCGGGATGCTACTGTATGATGCATCATCGAGTTGGCACGCGAGTACCCTAACGGGCGGGTCGGATCGGGCGGGCGGGACATTAAAGTATGACGCGTCATCGAGTTGACATGCGAGTACCCTAACGGGCGGGTCGGGTCGGGCGGGCGGGACATTCAAATATTCGAGTTGGTTCGCGAGTACCCTAACGGGCCGGTCGGGTCGGGCGGGCGGGACGTTCAAGTATTATGCATCAGCGAGTTGGCTCGCGAGTACCCTGAAGAGCCGGTCGGGTCGGGCGGGCGGGCCATTAAAGTATGATGCATCATCGAGTTGGCACGCGAGTACCCTAACGGGCGGGTCGGGTCGGGCGGGCGGGGCATTAAAGTATGATGCATCATCGGGTTGGCACGCGAGTATCCTAACGGGCGGGTCGGATCGGCAGGGCGGGACATGAATGTATGATGCATCATCGAGTTGGCACGCAAGTACCCTAACAGGCAGGTCGGGTCGGGCGGGCGGGACATTAACGTATGATGCATCATCGAGTTGGCACGCGAGTGCCCTGAAGGGTGGATCGGGTCGGGCGAGCGGGACATTAAAGTAACACGCAAATGCCGTAACACTCAAACGCCCTGACACCCTAACACCTTAACACCCTAATTCACGAACACCCTAACGCCCCAACATCCGAACGCCCTAAAACCCTAACCCCATAACATCCGAACACCCTAACAGCCTAACACCCTGACACCCTAACACCCTGACACCCTAACATCCTAACGCCCTAACACCCTAACGCCTTGACACTCTAACACCCTAGCGCTCTAACACACTAACACCCCAACACCCTAACACCCTCACACCCTAACACCGAAACAGTCTAACACCCTAAAACCCAAACGCCCGTAACACCCTAAGACCCTAACACTCTAACCCCCTAGCACCATAACACCCTAACACCCCAACACCCAAACACCCAAACACCCGAACACCCGAACACCCGAACACCCTAACACCCTAACACCCTAACACCCTAACACCCTAACCCCCTAACACCCTAACACCCTAACACCCTAACACCCGAACGCCCGAGCACCCTAACGCCCTAACGCCCGAACACCCTAACACCCTAACACCCTAACACCCGACACCCCACCCCCCCGGAACACCGTTACGCACGTGCGGGCGGAAACGACGTCGCGGCGGAATTGCACTGCCCGTCCGTTGGGTTCCGCCGAGGCCCGGTTCCGCCGAGGCTCGATTCCGCCGAGGCTCGGTTCCGCCGAGGCCTGGTTCCGCCGAGGCCCGGT
The DNA here is from genome assembly GCA_963575745.1 of Prorocentrum cordatum. Classification (NCBI taxonomy): domain Eukaryota; class Dinophyceae; order Prorocentrales; family Prorocentraceae; genus Prorocentrum; species Prorocentrum cordatum. The sequence continues at coordinate 356,318 of CAUYUJ010014080.1, forward strand.
TCCGCCGAAGCCTGGTCACGCCGAGGCCCGGTTCCGCCGAAGCCCGGTTCCGCCGAAGCCCGGTTCCGCCGTGGCCCGGTTCCGCCCGAAGCCCGGTTCCGCCAAGAGAGCGCCCCCGCATGTGACGACGGTGCAACAGGGCGGGGCGGAACAGGGCCGGGCGGAACAGGGCCGGGCGGAACAGGGCAGGGCGGAACAGGGCCGGGCGGAACAGGGCAGGGCGGAACAGGGCAGGGCGGAACAGGGCTGCAGCGGAACAGGGCCTCGGCAGAACAGGGCCGGGCGGAACAGGGCCTGGGTGGAACAGGGCCAGTTCTTTCCCCCCCCGCCCAAGGTCGAAACGCCGAATAAGAAAACGCTCACCAGGGTCACTCTTGCGTGGAACCGACTCTGGGGCTCCCAGATGGGGTCCGAGCAGATGGGGTCGAAAGGTCGCCCCCGTCGGCGATTCATCGACGATGCGGCTCGATGTCGAGCAAGCGCTTCTCCGCGCCGGCAGCGCCGATGCATTTTGCCGACGCGTCGGCGCTGCATCGGCGATGCGGCGCGATCCTCCGACCCCACCGGCTCGGATCCCATCCGGGAGGCAGGCCTGTGGACCGCTCGGCGTGCTTCGTATTGTTGTTTGGGGCGTCTTGGCGGCTTCTCGCCGCCACTGCTGGATCCGCTTGGAAGCGCGGGTCAGGATAGACTCGTCATCCTGAGCGTATTCGGGGCCGGGCGGGAGAGCCGCGGCTGCCTCGACGGGCCCGCCCTCTGGGGGGGGGAGAGCGAACCCAGCCATCATGCGAGGTCTTGGCTCTGCCTGGACAGGGGCCCTTCCCTGGGGCTGGCTGTTCCTGCCGGATCGTGTGCTGACGGCCCCGGGGTCTGGCGAGAGCCCCCGGGTGCCGAGAGCGGCCAAAGGTTGAGGGCGCGGTGTGTGCCCCTTTCCACAGGAGGAGTCTACAGGAATGGTAAAGCATAGTCTGGTGACGACTGTTCGTGCTCTGCTGATTTGTTTGAGCATGGTTTGCCTATCTGTTTTTTATCCCAAAGCCCGCCTGTAGGAGGGCATGCCCGACCTGAACCAAATCCTTCCCGTCATGATTTTTCACACGACACGCACGCCTGGGAGCGACGGCGAGCAGGAGAGCGAGAGAGGGGGTGGGGCGGGGGGCGGGGCGCGGGAGGAGCCGAGGGAACCGGGTGTGGGCCGTGGACACCTGCGCGGGGTCCGCGGGGGGGGTGCACCCGGCGGGGCTATAGGACAGGGATGAGCCGCTCCAGAGCGTTCTGGAGCGCTCTCGGAGCGGCCGGAGAGTGATCCGAGCTGGGCGCGGCGCCCGACAGGTCCTCCGGCACCGCCGGATCTCAGAGATCCTCGATCCACGTCCTCCCTGTCCGAGGCCGTCCCGGTCCCGACCTGGTCTTGGCGCGCCGCGTCGAGGACTGCACGAGCGAGGGGCCCGTGCGGCGTCGCGGGGAGGTCGGGGGGGGGGTCGCGGCAGGGCAAGGGGGGGGCACCGCCGCCACCGAACGCCCTCGCGTCGTGAACCACGCTGGGAGTTGTTGGGCAACTCTCGGCCCCTGTCGGGGGCGACGGCATGGGCGGATAGCGCAGGATACGTGTATCCGTCGGCGCCGACGGTCCACATCTTCGGCGAGCCTCCCGGGCGAATACGTGTAATGCCCGCCCCTGGGCGACACTGGGGGGGGCCTCATTGGACCCCTGGACAGTCCAAAACCGACTCCGAATGAAGAGCCGCTCCCGGGGTGCCTTCGAAGGGTGGGCGCGTCCTGGCAACAGCGCTGGTTGCGTGAAGTGGCAGTGCGAGCCGCCACGCTCACGAAGCTCACGGCGGGGGCACTGGAATGACCCGGGAGAGGCACCGGCCCTGCAGCGGGAGGCTCAGCCCAAAAACAACGCGCACATTGCATCGTGTGTGCTGAAAGCGAGCCCTCACGCTCGGGCTGAGTTCCAGGCATCCGGGCAGCACCGCTCCTTGGAAGAGGGTCTAGATTTAAGTCGGGCCTGTCCCTCTGCAGGAGGAATCTTCAAACACAGTCCAAAAATAGTCAGGGGACGATTCTTGAGCATTTTCGACTAGTTGTAGTTTTTGTGTTGCTATTTTGAATTTTTCTTCCAGAATCGGCCTGTAGGGGGACATGTCCGACCTAAGTCTGGAGCTCTGGGGGTCCACGTCGTGACAGAGCACGACGTTCGAGTGTCCCTGGCCCGAGGTGTCCACATCGATTTCCACGGAGGTGTCCCTGGCCCGAGGTGTCCCTGGCCCTAGGTGTCCCTGGCCCGAGGTGTCCCTGGCCCGAGGTGTCCCTGGCCCGAGGTGTCCCTGGGTAGGGAAGGTGTCCCTGGCCCGAGGTGTCCACATCGATTTCCATGGAGGTCTCCGAGATGTTCCAGGCCGCCTCCCAGATGGGGTCGAAGGAGCGCGCCGCACCGCCGAGGCATCGCTGGTGCGACTCGCTGTGGAGCCCGATGTTTGCTTCGCGTCCAAGTCTCCGAGGCATCGCCAACGCTGGCGAGATGCGACGCGTCGGCGTTGCGACTCGATCCTCCGACCCCATCTCTCGGGCCGGACGAAAGGGGGGGATTGGGAAAGGGGGGATTACGCAATCTGCTGCGTGCAGCTGGTTTCGGCCCCACCGAGGGGCCAATTCCTCGATACATAGCCGCCTCCGGCGCTGGGAGGCGCCGGGAAAATCAGCTACACGAGCTGATTCTCAAACCCCCCCTTTGCTATCCCCCCCTTTCGCCCAGCCCGAATCTCCTCCGACCCCATTTCTAGAAGGCCTCGTAGGTGTGCCTCAGGAGTACCCGCTCACGAGGCCCAGAGGAGGGCCCCAGAGCTCCGGGCGCGCGCGAGAAGAGCTGGGGACACCTTGTGAGCCAGGATCACTCCTTGCTCCTCCTCCTTACTCATCCTCCTGCTCCTCCTCCTCCTCCTCCTCATCCTCCTCCTCCTCCTCCCCCTCCTCCTCCCCTCCTCCTCCTCCTCCTCCTCCTCCTCCTCCTCCTCCTCCTCCCACTCTTCCTTACTCCTCCTCCTCCCCCTCCCCTCCTCCTCCTCCTCCTCCCCCTCCTCCTCCTCCTCCTCCTCCTCCTCCTCCTCCTCCTCCTCCTCCTCCTCCTCCTCCCTTGATTAGCGGCACCCGAGCATGGAATAGGGGCAGGTCGCGTTTGGCGTCTGGGGCACCGCCCTCTGAGAAGCGGGGAGATCGGAGCGCAGCGGTCGATCGACCCCATCATCGGCGGCGCGCCCCGGAGGGAAGCGAGGAGGAGAGGGCCTTCTCTCGGGGGCGGCCAAGAGGGGGGTGATGACTGGGGGGGGATCTCATGGCGTGGGCCATGATATTTCCTCAGATGTCATGGCGTGGGCCATGAGATTTCCCTATTTCGTCACGTCCCTGGCCCCCCCCCCCGTGGGCCGCGCACGTACCGCCGACCATGATTTGCGCCCCCCCCTCTTGGACGCCTGGCCGCCCCCGATTCTCAGAAGGCGGCGGGACGTCTCAGAAGCCTTTACGCCTTCTACGAAGTTTGTTTCTGTCTTCGGGGGAGGCTTAGGAAAGTTCCCAGAAGGTGGCGGGACTTCCGAACCTTCTGAGAAGGCCTTCTCCTTTTCACTTCCCCCCCCCTCGCTCGCCGCCGATCAAGGATACGCAAGCAGTGCGTGCACGATCGGACATGGAGGGGCGCAGAGCATCGGACAGGAAGAAAAGCGCCCCAGGGCACAGAGGAGCGCACAGTATTGGCAAGGATGCTCCAGACTGCTGGTTCTCCTCCTCCTCCTGCTCATGGGGCCACCGTGGGGCGTCCTGAGGTCGCCCTTGAGGAAGGTCTCGCGTCGCCTCCTTTCAGCGATGCCACCTCAGGCTCTTGCTGCGCTCGTTACGGCTTGCGCCCTCTGCATCAGCGAACTCTGGCGGGGGAGCGGGTGGAGGGAGGAGGGAGGGACGAGGAGGGAAGCGCAGCTGGCAAGAGCAGATGACGAGGTGACGAAGCAGAGGAAGGAAGGAGGACGAGCACGAATTGAATGTAGTGGAAGGCACCAAGAAAGTGGGACGTGGACTGTTTTGGAGAGAGGTCATGGTGCGCACGTCATTCGCATATTCTTTGGAAGACGAGAGCTTTGGCCCCAGAAGCAAGAACAGCACGATCAACGGCAGCCGTAACACCGCGTTCAACGAGAACGACCCTCCAGAGTCGACCTTGATCAAAGAAGAGGTTTGATGGGGATGGGGGGAAGAAATTATTCAATCATTCGACGTAGCCTTCCACCCGGCACTACGTTCTTCTTGCAATGCGATAGTTTCGGTCTTCATGTTTGTGGGCATTCGACAAGTCGCGTGGATCGAGATGTGGTGAGAATACGCATTGCATTTTCAGAAAGTGTGTCATGCACGCCGTCGCATGAGATATGGTTCAAGTGTTCGGTTGCACTTTGCGCCGTAGCATCTGGATAAGTACAGAAGTAATTTCTCAGACTCGCCACTTGCACACTGCTCGAAGGGTTCGTGATCGAAGGATGGATGGGTCAGACCTCATGTGTACATCCTTTCCCACAGGTGTAGCGATTTCTAGTCTGCAAAGCAGATCATCAGAATTATTTTTGACGCGTCGCGTATCCCCATCAACCCGTACCTACGATATCTAATCGATTTGCCATAGCAGCTAAAGGGACGCAGCATTAGCGAATGAAGCATGGAGGCGCCCGTCAACTAGAAGGAGGAGCCACTCCTAGCGGCCGTCCGATGGTCAGCTCGAGGCTCTTGTGGAGCCTCCTGGAGCCAAGTTGGGGCTCTTTGGGGGGCTTTGGGGACCCATTGGTCGGCGGCGAGCCTGGGGGGATAATGAGAATGGGCGAGCCTTCTCAGAAGGCTAGGCAGGACTCGTGCAGTCTGAAGAGTATTCTCGGCTCTTCCCGAAGACACAGCACACCTCTCAGAAGGCCAGGCCAGAGGGCTTTGAGAAGCCCCGCCGCCTTCTGAGAACGCCTTCTCCTTCTCACTTCCTTCCGGGGCGCGCCGCCGAATAGGGGATCCCTTGGGTCCCTTTTGCGAGTATTTTATTTTCGGCACCATGCTGGAGGCCGTCGGCAAGAGTCGTAGTATTTTGACAGTTTTTTTTTTTGTTGGGACGATTTTTGTATGCGTTGAGACGCTCTTAGGGCTCGTTGGGTCCCCTCTTAGGTTCACGTGTGGCCATCTCGGAGCCACCTTGAGGCCTTGGCCCCCCTCAGGGTCACCCCCCCTTGGGTGATCGTTTTTTATTTATTCATGGTGTTGCCGATCGGCGCGGGCCCTCGCCCCCCCCCCCGTGGAGTGGATCTTGCCTGTTCTTTGACACCTGTTTCGAGCGAACGAAGTCTCCCCCAGAGGACTCACGGTCCCAACAGTCGCACTAAGCAGAGGTCCGGAGCCAGACCCCCCCCCTCTTTCGCCCAATGTCGAAACGCTAAATGAGAAAACGCTCACCAGGGTCACCCCCCTTTGCGGGATCCCGACGTTCTTGGATGCCTTCAACATGTCGCAGGAGAGGTCTCCCAGGCGATGCCGCCAGGCCCACGCGCGGCCCAACATGTGTTCCTATAAGGCTGCAGTTTTTTTTGCTGCAGCTCGTGGGCGCGGCTGTGCGGCATGGTGCTCTTGCGAGCGCAGGCGCCCTCGGGAGGCCCTGGCCAGGTGGTGCCAGGTTTGACTTTCCAGTTCGTCGCGGGTGCCCCATACTCTTCTCCTCCTCCTCCTCCTCCTCCTCCTCCTCCTCCTCCTCCTCCTCCTCCTCGTCCTCCTCCTCCTCCTCCTCCTCCTCCTCCTCCTCCTCCTCCTCCTCCTTTCCTTTGCCTTATAGATCATTTCTCCCTGTCGCACCCAGAGGCAATGTTTTAGGCAGTCCGGGCGTTTCGCCTGAGAATTCCTCACCACTTGTGAATCTGAAACTTAAAAATTAGCATGACAGCTTCACCGATGAAAGGCGGTTGGTTTGAAAATGTGGCTCTCGCCTTAGCGCCGCGCACATTCTCTTTGACAAAGCTTCACGGATTGAGGTCGGATCGTTTTCAAAATGTGATTCTCGAAACATGTGCAAGAGTTTCACTGATTGAGGGCGGTTCCTTTCCAAAATGTGGCTCTCGCCCTAGCGCCGCGCACATTCGCTTTAAACAGTTGCAAGACTCTCACGGATTAAGGGCGGCTCCTTTTCGAAATGTGGTTCTCGCCTTAGCGCCGCGCACATCCGTGTGCAAACATTGCAAGAGCTTCGCAGATTGAGGGCGGCTCCTTTTCAAAATGTGGCTCTCGTTTCAGTGCTGCGTACATTCGTTGTTAAAATTCGCAAAAGTTGTACATAGTCCCATGATCAGCGTACCAGAAGCGGCGTTTTGGAAGGATTCAGGATTATGAGGGTGCAGCAGTTATGTTGATTCGCGGTGTTAAAATCCCAGGAATGGCGTTCTGGCACGATCCTGGATCGTCAAGACGCAGCAGTCAGGTTGATCCGTGGCGCTAGAATCCAAGAGATCGATGTTCCGGCATGCATCAGGGTCTTCAAACAGGTGTCTTCCAACGAGGCAGTTCTTTCAGTGGAACTGAACCCTTGTAGGGGCGTGTGAAGAGGGAGCTTGGGAGCTTGGAGGGAGGGTTGATTCCAACATCGTTGGTGACCCTTGGGTTTACACCGATCCTCCTGCTCCTCCTCCTCCTCCTCCTCCTCCTCCTCCTCCTCTTCCCCTGGTTCCCTGATAGCGTCTCGCGAAAAGGCTCTCATAGCTGTAGACATGGGCCACGGAAGAGCCCCACAAGGGTGGGACGGGGAGCCCTTAGGCCGCCCGGGCCGGCAGACGTTTCGCTGGAGCCTTTTTCACAACTTATTCCGGAGTCGTGGTCTTGTCCCCTGGAAAAAAAATCGGGTGCTCAAATGGCCTTGCTCTCACCCCTTTCCCACCCGTCAGCGATCTTGGGGATCCCTAGGACTACGCGCTTCCACCAGCAGACCTCCTTCTTCTCGACCCGCCTCTGCACGCTTGCTGCTATCAGAGTGCCTTGCTGGGGTAAGTTCCCCTTGCAGGGCAACACCTGGCTCTGCCGGTACCATTGAGAACAATGTGTCGCTGCGCCGCTTGCTCCGACGCGCGGCCTGACGTCTGGGGAATGCGCCTCGGCCACCAGGGCAAGCGCAGCCTCGGACGATAGGGGCTCGCCGTGGGTTTGCCGTGGGCCTGCTGCGGTGCCGGCGTCGTTTGCTCGGGCGCTGGAGCGAAGGGTTTGCCGCGGGTCTGCCGTGGTGCCTGCTTCGTCCACGTGGGCGCGTCGAGAACCAACGGCGCGGTGACATATGATGCTTCTTGGGGCCTCTCCAGGCTGCTTCCGAGATTTCTCTTCGGCCTGATGTGCTGGTGAGCGAGCATGAGGAGGAGGGGCAGCAGCGGGGGGCGGGAGGAGGGATGAGGATAGAAAGAGTGGAAAGAGGAGGCAGAAGGAGAAGAATGGGGAGGAGAGCGGGAGGAGGACGGGGAGGAGAACGGGTGGAGGCGGGAAACAGGATAGGAGGAGGCGGAGGAGGAGGCAGGAGGAGAAGGGAGGATGAGGGGGGGCCAACGCAAGGAAGATGAGGAGGCGGAGGAGGAGGGATGGAGGCGTTGGAGTGAGGATGGGAGAAAGAGGGAGGACCAACGGTGAGGGAGGGAGGGTCTCGATTCGAGCAGTGGAGAGAGAACAGGGAGGGAGGGCAGAGGATCAGGAGTATGATGAGGAGGGGAGGGATCAGGGGAAGGAGGAGGGACAGGGGAAGGGCAAGAGGAAGGGGAGGGAGTAGGAGGAGGAGGAGGAGGAGGAGGAGGAGGAGGAAGAGGAGGGCGATAAGGAGAAGAAACAGGACGTGGGCAGGACTTCACGGGCGTCCTCAGGAGGGCCAGGATGACCAAGGCGGACTGGCTGCTGAGCACACCCCAAGGCCCCGCCCCAGATGCTTCTCGCGCCGAGGCATGCTATCACTCAGCCCCGTATGGAACGAGGAGGTGGCGGAGAGACACGAGGAGGTGGCGGAGGGCAAACTGAGACAACGGTGGTTGGTTGTTGGTTGGCCGTTTTGTTGGGGGGGAGGGGCCTCGCCGCCACGGCTGGACGCGGCTCGGAAAATGTATGCGTTTGGACCGCTGGAGGGCACCGGGGACCGAATTCGAGCTGCCCCAGTCTCAGCTCGCCATGTTCCGAATTCGGTCACTCATGGAACGAGGAGGTGAGGCATTTGTAAGAGAAGGTGAAAGAGGAGGAGGAGAAGGATGAGGAGGAGGAGGAAGAGGAGGGAGGAGGGAAGAGGGAGGAGGGAGGAGGGAGGTGGGAGGAGGGAGGAGGAAGGATGAGGGAGGAGGGAGGAAGGAGGAGGGAGGAAGAGGGAGGAGGGGGGAGGAGGAGGGAGGAGGGAGGACTGGACTGGTCCTCCAGAGGATGGGGTCGGTGGCCTCGTGCGTGGCCGCCTTTTCGTGGGGGGCGCCAGAGGCCCGGGAGGGAGGAGAGAGGAGGGAGAAGGAGCAGGAGGAGGCGGAGGAGGCGGAGGAGGAGGAGGAGGACGAGGAGGAGGGAGGAGGAGGAGGGCGGACGAGGAGGAGCAGTTGGAGGGCGACGAGGACGACGAGGGGTCGGAGGAGGGGGCGGACCACGATGAGGGATGAGGAGGATAACGAGGAGGAGGAACAGAAGGAGGAGAAACGGAAGGAGGAGAAACGGAAGGATGAGAAGCAGGATGAGGCGGAGGCGGTGGCCCAACGCCTCCGCTCCGAAGCCACCCACCCACGCTGTCTTCGCCAGAGGGGTGGGATAAGGGATGAGGAAGAGGGATGGTGAGGAGGGGAACAATCTGGGAGATCGTGGAGGGAGGGGGGAGACGAGGAGGAGGAGGAGGAGGAGGAGAAGGAGGAGGAGGAAGAGGAGGAGGAGGAGAAAGAGGAGGATGGGAGGAAGACGAGAGAGGACGAGGAGGAGGAGGACGAGCAAGCAAGCAATCAAGAACTCTCGGGTGCAGTCGATGGTCGAGCCTCGATAGGGCAAATAAAAAGTTTACACCTGAGTGACGGCAATGCCGCAACTTCCCTCACCAGCAGGCGCTGCTGGTGGGGACACCACCTGAGGCCCTCGACCCGTCCTTTGGCTGAGGGGTGCCAGCTAGGGGGGTGATGGGCACCACTCCGACAAGTTCCGAATTACCCAGGCGGCCGCGCACAAGGGCCTCGGGAGGATCGCCTCGGCATCGGCACGAAAGAATCTGAAAGGCGGCGAATCGGTCGCAATCCAGGGGGACGAGGAGGAGGCTCAGAGGGAGGAGGAACAGGGGACAAAAATCCTCTCGCGACTAGAGGAGGACGAGGAGGAGGAGGAGGAGGAGGAGGAGGAGGAGGAGGAGGTGGAGGAGGAGGAGGAGGAGGGGAGGGGAGGGGAGGGGAGGGAGGGAGGGAGGGTGGAGGGGGAGGCAGGGACGGGCCGCCTCCTCGAGGCAGGGCAGGAGCTTCGAGGGCAACGCTAGGACGACAGGGGCGAGATAGGCACCTGAAGGGGGGGTTTGCGTCGTGTCGACCAGCGGCGACCCCAGCGCGGACGTTCAAGGTTGAACGCCGCCGGCGGCCCAGAATCGATCGATGTTGAACGATCGGACGTTGCGGCAGCGGCCGATCGTTCAAGGTGGAACGATCCCTGCGGTGTCAAAAACCAACGCTGGGGTCGGCACGACACGAACCTGCCGTAGGGGGGGGGCACGCACGGGCCCCCAATCGCCCCTTGACCGCCGACATGGGCCCTCGGAGGCGGCGGTAGGGACGAATAGCCCAGGGGCGGGCATCCCACGTGTTCGCTGGGGAGCCTCGGCGAAGGCATGGGCCATCGGCGCCCCTGAATGCATGCATGACCCTGGGTCGTCGAGAACTCACGGGGGGGAGAGCTGTCCCATTCGCGAGGCATTCGCGAGGTTGCGGGCGCACCCATCCGGGAGCGGAGGGCTCGATCCCATAATTATACACTGGGGGAGGGTGGAGGGGGGGGGCGGGGGCGACAACCGAGGGAAGGGAGGGGAGGGGAAGGGAAGGGGGAGGGAGGGGGGGGGGGGGGAGGGGGGGGGGGG
>CAUYUJ010014080.1:371425-406365 GCA_963575745.1 Prorocentrum cordatum
GAGGAGGAGGAGGGAGGAGGAGGAGGCAGAGGAGGAGGAGGAGGAGGAGGAGGAGGGGAGGATTAGAGAGGATGAGGGAGAGGGGAGGGGGGAGGGGGAGGGAGGAGGAGGAGGAGAGGGGGAGCTGCCAGCCTCTTCCTCGGCGGAGGGCGCCGGAAGCTCGGGGGGCACCGGGCGAGGCGGAGGCAGAACGAGGGCGGCTCCGCCGGCGGAAGGCCGGCGGAGGGCGGCGGGAGCAAGGAGTTCTAGGCCTCCCAGATGGGGTCCGAGTCGACGGGGTCGGAGGATCGCGCCGCATCGCCGATGCATCGACGATGCGGCTCGATGTGGAGCCCGCGTTTCCCCACCCCGACGTCACCGGTGCATCGCCGACGTCGCCGATGCATCGCCGATGCATGGCCCATACATCGGCGATGCATTGGCGATGCTGCACGATCCTTCGACCCCATCTACTCGGACCCCATCTAGGAGGCCTCTAGGAGTGCGCCCCCGAGGCAAGCAGTGGCGAAGCGTCCTGGCTCGCTTATGGCCCAACCAAACAATGTCATAAGAGCCTGTTGCGATTTCGACGACACGTTCTCAGAACCTGTCCGGCGGAGCCTGTCTTGTTTTGTCTCACCGGGCTTGTGTTGTAAGACTTTGTTTTGTGATTCGAACGTTGTTGGTGTTCTCAAAGCACTTCGTGATAGGACTATAAGAATGTCGGGACGGTCGGTCCCTGCTCAACAAATGCGCCCCCGAGAGGGCAGCATTTTTGGGCTCAGGGTTTCCAGGATCGGCCATCTGCCCAGACCCCCGACGTCGTGATGTTTTCGCAGCGTCGACCCCCAGAGGTCTGGACCCCTGCCCCGGGACCGGTTCCTCTCAAGGAAGGAAAGACCACCCACACCCGACAAGTGACGTGTACTAAACAGTCCCAGGGCGTTTACTAAACAGCCTTGCCCTGGTCGATTCCTTCCTCGGGCGCGCTTGCTACACGCCTTTGCTTGTCGGGGCGGTTACTACGGGGGTGGCTTTTCGAACCTCTATTATGATCCCGAGTCGTTGTTTGATGCCCCCGAGAGAGGGCAACGTTTTTGGGCTCAGGGCTTCCCGCGCCCGCGCCCGCCGCCGCCCGCTCAGGGAGCCCGCGCCCGCCCGCCGTTTTTGATCGTCCATATTCAGTTACTCCTGCCCGGGCCCGCCGCCGAGCACCCAGACCCACTGCGTCGTGACTTTTTGTTCACAGCGTCGATCCCCAGAGGTCTGGACCCCTGTCCCTCTTCCTCCATTCCCCTCCCTCCTCCCCCTCCTCCCTCCCTCCCCCCTCCCCCCCCTCCCTCCCCCTCCTCCTCCTCCTCCTCCTCCTCCTCCTCCTCCTCCTCCTCCTCCTCCTCCTCCTCCTCCTCTCCTCCTCGTCTCCTCCACCTCCCTTTCCTCCGTCCTCCTCCTCCTCCATCCTCCTCCTCCTCTCCTTCCTCCTCCTCCTCCTGCTCCTCCTCTCCTCCTCCTCCTCCTCCTCCTCCTCCACTCCTCTCTCCTCCACTTCCTCCTCCTCCTCCTCCTCCTCCTCCTCCTCCACCTCTCCTCCTTCTCCTCCTCCTCCTTCCTTCCTCCTCCCTCCTCCCTCCTCCTCCTCCTCCTCCTCCTCCTCCTCCACCTCCTCCTCCTCCCTCCTCCTCCTCCTCCTCCTCCTCCTCCTCCTCCTCCTCCTCCTCCTCCTCCTCCTCCTCCTCCCCTTCCTCCTCCCCTTCTTCTCCTCCTCATCCTCCTCCTCCTCCTCCTCCTCCTCCTCCTCCTCCTCCTCCTCCTCCTCCTCGTCCTCCTCCTCCTCCTCCTCCTCCTCTTCCTTCTCCTCCTCCTCCTCCTCCTCCTCCTCCTCCTCCTCCTCCTCCTCCTCCTCCTCTCCTCCTCCTCCTCCTCCTCCTCCTCCTCCCCTTCCGCCTCCTCCTCCTCCTCTTCCTCCTCCTCCTCCCTCCTCCTCCCCTCCTCCTCCCCCTTCTCGTCCTCCTCTCCTCCTCCTCCTCTCCTCCTCCTCCTCCTCCTCCTCCTGTTCCTGTTCCTGTTTCCTCCTCCTCCTCCTCCTCCTCCTCCTCCTCCTTCTCCTCCTTCTCCTCCTCCTCCTCCTCCTCCTCCTCCTCCTCCTCCTCCTCCTCCCAGGGTCCAGCTTCTCGTCCTGAGTCGTTTTTGTTCCGCTCCCTGGGCCCGGTACGGGGCCCCCAGAGGCCGAAGTCAGCAAACCAAAAATTGTTTGCTGTGATTTGTTCAAAACACGGGGTCCCTGGAGCATTCGCTCCCAGGGCGCCCCAGAGCGCCGACATGGCGCGACAGAGACACGTGCCAATGCTTCAGACGGGCCGGCCCCTCTACAGGAGGAAGATTCACTTGTTTGGGCAATATGTCTTTTTTGTAATTGCTTTTCTTTGGGGGGGGGTCGCCCAAAAACCGCCTGTAGGGGTACAGGCCCGACTGTGGCCAGTGCGCGAAAAACGGCCAGGCCGCCCGACGCCGAGGGGAAACGCCCAGCACTCAGGCAGTGGCGAAGCCCAGAGATCCAGCGCACTGAAAAAAAAAATCGAGGCGGAGTTTCTGTTCACAGCTTTCGGCCTCTATAGGGGCCCTCACTGGGCCCCGGGACCGGCAAAAAATGGCTCAGGATGAGAAACTGGTCCCGGGGAAGGGGTCCAGACCTCTGGGGGTCGACGATGTGAAAAAGTCACGACGTCGGGGGTCTGGGTCCTGGCGTCCCTACAGGCCCACCAAAGAATGTTCTAGGAACCTTTTGTGGCCTACGCGAGATGTGCTCAGAACATCTCAGGCCGAGACCGTATTGTTTTCGTACCTCGGCTTTCTTATCTAAGAACCTTCCTGTTGTTATTAACATTTGTGGGTTCTAGGAACATGTCGTGGTAGGCCTATAAGAATGCTGGAACGGTCGGTCCCTGCTCAAGTGATGGCCCTGGGGCCCAACGCCGAGTGGAAACGCCCGGCACGCTTTTCACGCTTGTCCGTCCGCTCCCCACGGCCTTTCGCGTTTTGAATCAAAGATGGACAAACGCCATAAACATATGTGGTTGGCGCTCCGCGCGGATTTCGTCGATCCGCGCTGGGCGCCCCTGGCGGCGCCTCCGGCGCCACCCCTAGCGCGCTCCGCGCGCCAGGGAGGGGCGTCTAGCCCGGATCCAAGAAATCCGCGCGGAATTCCAAAAGATTATGTTTCAACCGTTGTTGTTTCCCTCTAGGCACGCTCTTCACGCTCCCAACGGTCATTCAGGGTCCCTGGGTGCGAGGTTGAAGTGGAGTTCCGCGGTGCGGATTGTTGTTGCGTCGTTGTTGGTGTTGTCGTTGTTGTTGTTGTTGTTGGTGGTGGTGGTGTTGTTGTTGTTGTTGTTGTTGCTGTTGTCGCTGTTGTTGTTGTTGCTGCTGTTGCTGCTGCTGTTGCTGCTGCAGTTGCTGTTGCTGTTGCTGTTGCTGCTGCTGCTGTTGCTGCTGCTGTTGCTGTTGCTGTTGTTGTTGCTCTTGTTTGTGGTGGTGGTGTTGTTGCTGAGTTCTCATTACTAAAGAACAATTATTGTCGTTCCTCCTCCCTCCGGTGACTATTGCATTTTGAAGTGGAAGTGATCCACCCGGGGATCGCACCCTGGCGGCGGGGCTTCTCAGAAGCACTTTGGCCTTCTGAGAGGCTTTTTTTCCCTCCATGTTTCGTGGGATTATGGGTTTCTTCCCTGCCGCGTCGCACCCGCGTCTCCCTCACCTCCTCTCCCTCCCTCCTCCCTCTTCCCCTCTTCCTCTTCCTCGCCTCATCCGCGCGCATCACATGCACAGCACGTACATGAGACACTCGTCTAGATACAGCCGCACGCATGCACATCCTCGCACACCACACACACCAAACAAAGCAAGTGCACGCCTGACTTGTTCACTGCACAATGCACCCACGACGTATGCGCTACATACGGGGCACCCACACGAAACACACGTCACGATACGGCTGCACACGCGTCATACACATGACACGCACACTACACAACACATGCGCTCAAGATTCGCAGGGCGTGGCAGGCGTGGCAGGCGAGCAGGGTGTGCTCAGGGGGTGGGGGTGAGGTCGCTATGCGTGCCAGGGTGTGCCATGGCGTGGCAGGCGTGGTACATTCTCCGCATCGCACAGGGGGCGCAGGGGATGGGGTCGCCATGCGTGCCAGGGCCCCAGTGCGTGGCAGGCGTGGTACATTGTCCACACCGCAAGGGGTGCGCAGGGGGTGGGGCCGCTATGCGTGCCAGGATCCCAGTACGTGGCAGGCGTGGCACAGTCTCCACACCGCAGAGGGTGCGCAGGGGGTGGGGTCGCCATGCGTGCCAGGGTCCCATGGCGTGACAGGCGTGGCACATTCTCCACACCGCAGGGGGTGCGCAGGGGGTGGGGCCGCCATGCGTGCCAAGGTCCCAAAGCGTGACAGGCGTGGTACATTCTCCACACCGCAGGGGGTGCGCAGGGATAGGAATAGGGTCGCTGTGCACGCCAGGGTCCCAGGGCGTGGCAGGCGTGACATAGTCTCCACACCGCAGGGGTTGCGCAGCGGGTGGGGTCGCTATGCGCGCCAGGGCCCCAGGGCGTGGCAGGCGTGGTACAGTCCCCACACTGCACGGGGTGCGCAGGGGGTGGGGTCGCTATGCGTTTCAGGGCCCCAGGGCGTGGCAGGCGCTGTACATTCTCCACACCGCAGGGGGTGCGCATGGGGTGTGGGGTCGCTATGCGCGCCAGGGTCTCAGGGCGCGCAGGGGTTGGTGTAATTATGCGTGCCAGGGCCCCGGTGCGCGGCAGGCGTGGCACAGTCTCCACACCGCACGAGGTGCGCAGGGGGTGGGGGCGCTATGCGTGCCAGGGCCCCACGGCGCGGCAGGCGTTGCATATTTTCCAAACCGCAGAGGGTGCGCAGGGAGTGGGGTCGCTATGCGTGCCAGGGTCCCATGGCGTGGCAGGCGTGGTACATCCTCCACACCGCACGGGGTGCGCAGGGGGTGGGGTCGCCATGCGTGCCAGGGCCCCACTGCGTGGCAGGCGTGGTACTGTGTCCACGCCGCAAGGTGTGCGCAGGGGGTGGGGTCGCTATGCGTGCCAGGGCCCCAGAGCGTGGCAGGCGTGGCACAGTCTCCACACCGCAGGGGGTGCGCAGGGGTGTGGGGTCGCTATGCGTGCCAGGGTCTCAGGGCGCGCAGGGGGTGGGGTCGCTATGCGTGCCAGGGCCCCAGTGCGTGGCAGGCGTGGCACAGTCTCCACACCGCACGGGGTGCGCAGGGGGTGGGGTCGCCATGCGTGCCAGGGCCCCGCTGCGTGGCAGGCGTGGTACTGTGTCCACCCCGCACGGGGTGGGGCCGCTATGCGTGCCAGGGCCCCAGGGCGTGGCAGGCGTGGTATATTCTCCGCACCGCAGGGGGTGCTGCGGGGGGCCGCTATGCGCCCCAGGGCCCCAGGTCGCGGCAGGCGTGGCACAGCCTCCACACAGTAGGGGGTGCGCAGGGGTGTGGGGCCGCTATGCGCGCCAGGGTCCCAGGGCGTTTCCCCCCACATGTGCCGTGGGGTTTGGGTTGTCATCCCCACATGGTTGGTGGGTTAACCCCCACATGTTTAGTGGGTTTCTGGTTTTCTTCCCATCTGTGTCGCACCCGCGTCTCGCCCACACCCCCGCTTCCCTCCCCTTGTTCTTGTTATTCTTCCTGCACCCGCGCGCCACACACACACACACACACACACACACACACGCACACGCACACGCACACACACACACACACACACACACACACACACACACACACACACACACACGCGCACGCGCACGCACACGCGCACGCACACGCGCACGCACACGCACACGCACACGCACACGCACACGCGCACACACACACACACACAAACACACGTTTGGCGTGCGTGCGCACGTACACGCACACGCACACGCACACAAACACACACACACACACAAACAATCACACACACACTTCAACATCGCTAGTACACGCCTTGCGTGTTCACTGCATCGTACACCCAAGAGATATGCACAACAACGCTAGTGCATGCCTGGCGTGTTCATTGCATCGTGCACCTCATCTATAATTATATATATATGTGCAGAACATACTGGGCAGCAACATGGCCACACGCCCCGAGACTGTCCCATACGCAGCAGACACATACACATGAACAACCATACACAAAAGACGTATGTCGCAGGACCTAGCAGTCGTGGCACTTTCTCAACCCCAGGGAGGGTGCGCAGCGGGTAGTCTCTCCCCGCGGTTTCTATACGCGCCAATGCCGCACGGCCTAGCAGGCGTAGCACTAGCTCGACGTCAGAGGGGGTCCGCAGGGGGTGGTCTCTCACCGCGGCCCCTATACGCGCCAATGTCGCAGGGACCAGCAGGCGTGGCACGCTCTCGACGCCACAGGGGAGGCGCAGGAGGTGGCCTTTCACAGTGGCCTTTTTACGCGCCAATGCCACAGGGCCTAGCAGGTGTGGCACTTCCTCGACGCCAGAGGGGGGGGGGCGCAGGGGTGGTCTCTCACCGCGGCCCCTATACGCGTCAATGCCGCACGGGCTAGCAGGCGTGGCACCTTCCCGGCGCCAGGGATGGTGCACAGGGGTGGTCTCGTACCGCGGCACCTATACGCGCAAATGTCACAGGGCCTGGCAGGCGCGGCACTTGCTCGACGTCAGAGGGGTGGGTGGGCGCAGGTGGGGGGGGCCCCTCGCCGCGGCTTATATACGCGCCAATGCCGTAGGGCCTAGCAGGCGTTGCACGTTCTTTCTCGACGCCAGAAAGGGGGGGCGCAGGGGGTGGTCCCTCACAGCGGTTTCTACAATCGCCAATGCCACAGGGCCTAGCAGGCGTGGCATGTTCTCGACGCCAGAGGGTGTGTGCAGGGTGTGTTTCTATACGCGCCAATGTCGCGGGGCCTAGCAGGCGTGGCACGTTCTCGACGTCAGCGATGGTGCGCAGGGGGTCGTCTTGCACCGCGGTCCCCTTACGCTCCCATAGTGCAGGGCCTGGCAGGCGTGGCGCTTGCTCGGCGCCACGGGGAATGCGCAGGGGGTGGTCTCCCACCGCGGTCTCTACGCGCGCCAATGTCGCAGGTTCTAGCAGGCGTGGCACTTTCTCGACACCAGAGGGGGTGCGCAGGGGGTGGACCCCCACCGCTGTCTCTATCCGTCCCAGGGTCACGGGGCGTGGCAGGCGTGGCACTTTCTCCGCACTACGGGGGGTGGGTAGGGGGTGGTCCCCCACCGCGGTCTCTATCCGTCCCAGGGTCGCGGGGCGTGGCAGGCGTGGCAATGTCTCCACACCAGAAGGGGGTGCGCAGGGAGTGGTCCCCCACCGCGGTCTCGATCCGTCCCAGGGCAGCGAGGCGTGGCAGGCGTGGTACTCCCCCCACACCATAGCAAGGGGGTGCGCAGGGGGTGGTCCCTCACCTCTGTCTCTATCCATCCCAGGGTTGTGGGGCGTGACAGGCGTTGCATGTTCCTTACGCCACAGGAGGTGCGCAGGGGGTGGTCCCTCACCTCTGTCCCTATCCGCCCCAAGGTCGCAGGCGTGGCACTTTCTCGACACCAGAGGGGGTGCGCAGAGGGTGGTCTGTCATCGCGGTGTCTACGTCCCAGTCGCCCATCCAGAGAAGAAGTGGCACTTTCTCGACACCAGAGGGGGTGCGCAGGGGGGGGTCTCGCATCGCGGCCCCTGTGCATGTTACGGTCGGGGAGCGTGGCAGGCGTGGCTTTTTTTCTCGACACCAGACGGGGTGCGCAGGGGGTGGCCTGCCATCGCGGTGTCTACGCCCCAGTCGCCCATCCAGAGAAGAAGTAGTACTTTCTCGACACCAGAGGGGGTGCACAGGGGGTGGTCTCGCATCGCGGCCTCTATGCGTGCCAGGGTCGGAGAGCGTGGCAGGCGTGGCAGCTTCTCGGCACCAAAGGGGGTGCGCAGGGGGTGGTCTCCCACGGCGACCCCTATGCGTGCCAGGGTCGGAGAGCGTGGCAGGCGTGGCATTTCCTCGACACCTGAGTGGGGTGCGCAGGGTGTGGTCTCTCACCGCGGCCTCTACGCGTGCCATGGTCGGAGAGCGTGGCAGGCGTGGCACTTTCTCGACACCAGAGGGGGGGCGCAGGGGGTGGTCTCTCAGCGCGGCCCCTGTGCATGTCAGGGTCGGAGGGCGTGGCAGGCGTGGCACTTTCTCGACACCAGAGCGGGTGCGCAGGGGGTGGTGTCCCACCGCTGCGTCTACAAATCCCAGTCGTCCATGCACAGAAGGCATGGCACGTTCTGGACATCACACGGGGTGGTCCCTCACCGCGGCGTGCGCCGTCCGCCTGCCCACTGCCTCGAGACTCGTGTGCCGTCCGCCTGCCTACCTATAGCCCCGCTCTCTTTTGTGGTCGCCATGACTCAGGCTGTTCGCACGGCGCGTCAGTCTCCCAAGGCTTGACCAGCGCCACCAACGGTATCGGCGAAGCAACGGCCACCAGCAGCATTCTCGCAAACTTCACGTCAGCTATCATCACGCCAGACATGGTATGCGTATGTGGGGTTCCTCGCTAGCGTAATGTGTGCCCTCGGGGAAGTATAGAAAACCTTTTCAGATGGCCAGCGGATGTCCGAGCCTTCTGAGAAGGCCCGCCCCATCTCACTGGCCCCCCCAGGTCGCCGCCGATATGTGTAATATTGGCCGAGTTGGCAGCATGCGGCTTCGAGCACGAACCGTGTGGAACCGTTTGCCCACGGATCTCGCTCAAAGCATTGTGTGGTCCTTTGGCGCGCAACTCAGTGTCACCGACCCCGGGCGCGTTTCTGGCGCTGCGCAGTGGCGGTTCACACGGATAGGCAATATTGTTTCCAGTGTAAGTCCCGATTGGGTATGCCGCCTGCGCTCCTGAAGAAGTCGGCGCGATCCTCCGATGTGTGTGGGGCAGGACGGAGGAGGACGAGAAGGAGGTGGGAGAAGGACAAGATGGTGGAGGTAGAGGGACAGGGACGAAGAGGAGGGTTAAGAAAGAGGAGAACGAGGAGATAGGGAGAGGAAGGGGAAGGGGATGCGGAACGGGAGGGACTTCAGGAGTCGAAGACGGGGGTGAAAAGGAGGAGGAAGGGGAGTGGAAGGATGACGGGCATAAGCTGAAGGAGGAGGAGGATGAGGAGGGGCTGGAGGAGGAATGTTCTTCCACTCTCCCCCCCTCAGTCCTCTGCCGCCCCTGCCCCCAGATCCTGCTTTTTCTCATCCTCCACATCGGCCTCCGTCTCTTTCACTGTCTCGTCATCCTCGCCCTCCTTCTCGCAATCAGATTCCTTCATCCCCTCTTCCTCGTCATCCTCGCTAGCACTCTTCTCCTGACTCTGGTAGACACGCCTGATGATGACAAGTTCTGAGGCGAGCTTCCTGACACTACGTCATGAAAATAATTGGAGGTTGCGTCCTTTATGGTCCCAGGGTCATCGAAGATCAGCGCGATGAAAGCACGTCGCCCCAGACCCTGTTTGTGCAGCATGCTTGCAGACCAGGCTTGCAGAGGGGTGGGGCTCGAGAGGAGGACGAGGAGGATAAAGAGGAGGAGAAGGAGGAGGAGGAACAGGAGGAGCAACAAGAGGAATAATCATAATAATAGTCATAGTAATAAGACGAAGAAGCCACTAAGAAGAGGGGAAAGAGGAGGGAAGAAGAAGGAGGTCGCAGGAGGAAGGGGGGGAGCAGGAGGGAGCAGGAGGGAGGACGAGGAGGAGGGAGGAGCAGCAGGAGGAGGAGGAGGAGGCGAAGCTCGAGAAAACTGGCCCGCGCCCACAGCATCTTCCACGCCTGGGACTTCTTCATCGACCCCGGCACGCAGACCGGCATCGACCCGGAGCGGTGCGTGTCGGCCCCGGGCCCAGCTTCGCGGCCAGCTGCTGGCTCTCTTCGCCACGGCGGTGTGCACGCTCGGGGCGGTGGTGGCCGACCGCGCCCCTGGAGCGACGGCCGGTGCACAGACAGACAGACAGGCACAGACCGACAGGCAGAGGTAGGGGAACGAAAAATGGCGTAAACATAAAAGCTCGGAGGTCCGCGCGGATGTCTTGGGTCGGTGCTGGACCCCCCTCCCTTGCCAGGGGCGGCGCCGGAGGCGCCGCCAGGGGGTGTCCAGCGCGGATTCGAGAAATCCACGCTGACCTCCGAGTTTTTATGTTTATGTCATTGCTCTTTTCCCTAAGAGAAAGAGAGAGAGAGAGAGAGAGAGAGAAAGAAAGAAAAAAAAAAAAGAGAAAGAGAAAGAGAAAGAGAAAGAGAGAGAGGGACCCAGAGATCGACGCATCGAAAAACTCAAGACGGGCGGCTGTCACAGTTTTCGGCACCCTCGCCGGGCCCCATGGACTGTTGAAACACGACTCGGGATGGCAAGCTGGTCCTGGAGAAAGGGTCGAGCCTTCTGGGGACCCCGTATGCAAAAAAACACGGCAGCGGATCTCTGGGAACAGGGATCGGGCGGGGCTAGGGCGGGGATGCGTTGTTCCAGAGCTCTCAGAGCGTGCGGGGGCGCTCTGGAACGGCTGCGGCGCCCAACACATTCTCCAGAAACGCTTCCCAGACATGCGACGTCCTGATTTTCCAGGACGGTGTCCCTGGAAGTCCCGACCCCTTCCCCTCGTCCCGAGTCTTTTTTTTGACGGGCCCAGAGCCTGGCGAGGGCCCCTGGGGGCCGAAAATTGAGAGAAACCGCCCGTCCTGATTTTTGTTTACGACGCGAGCATGTCTGAGTTGACGTCAGAGATCTCCGATGCGTACTGGTCCGATCTTGTCTCGGCCCCGGCTTCGCCTGAACGTAGGGCTTCCTGGAGGCTTCTCGTCGCCACGGCGAGCTCCGCCCGCACCGAGTGAACGGGCTAAGGGGATCGGGTTTGACATATTCTGGGGGCCGGTCGGGAGAGCCGCCGTTGTCTCACCTGGCCTCCTCCGAGGAGAGGGGTGGGGAGAAGGAGAGGGGACGGAGGAGGCCAAGGGTCGGGGAAGCGTAAGGCTCGAGTGCGCTGGAAGTCGGGCCTGCCGTCGCTGTCTGACGAGCGTGTCTTGGGTTTTGACGGTCCAGTTCTCGTGGGGCGTTTGCAGCGGGAGCGCGCGTCAATTTTCAGACCGGGTCTCGTCATGTTCATGATGGCGCCGTCAGGCCAACCCGAGCCCCCCGAACCCAAGTGTTGTACGTCTCCCCGAAAGGAGGGTAAGCGGGCAAGGCGGGGGGGAGGGGAGGGGAGGGGACGCCCTTCTGGGCGACGAACACTCTGCAACGGCAAAATGTTCATGTCAATTGGCATCCTCCGAGGAGAGGGTGGGGAGAAGGAGGTGGAATGGAGGAGGCCAAGGAGGGGAAGCGAGCAAGGCGGGGGGTGGAGGTTTTTCTCCGAAGGGCTAAGGCGACCCGTCCTCCTCCTCCCCCCCCCCCCCTCCTCTCCTCCTCCTCCTCCTTCTCCTCCTCCTCCTCCTCCTCCTCCTCTCCTCCTCCTCCTCCTCCTCCTCCTCCTCCTCCTCCTGCCCCTCATCGTCCTCCTTCTCCGTTCCTCCTCCTTCATCCTCCTCTTTGTCCTGCCCGCCCCCCCCCCTTCCCATTTGTAAGGCCAAGCTGGTCGCCATGCTGTTCAGCATGCTGGGGTTTATCTGGAACCTCGTCCTTCTCGGTATCATAGTCGAGTCCGCGCGGAGGACGTGCTTTGAACGCGCAGACATGCACCGTGAACCCTCCTATCCCGCGCGGATGGGGGACAATATTCCTCTTACTCGGTTCTCCTCTTCCTCCTCCTCCCTTCTTCCTCCTCCTCCTCCTCCTCCTCCTCCTCCTCCTCCTCCTCCTCCTCCTCCTCCTCCTCCTCCTCCTCCTCCTCCTCCTCCTCCTCCTCTCCTCCAGCTCTTTCTCGTCCTCCTTCTCCATCAGTCACTCTCTGACGGGTCGTGCCTCTCTTGGAGTCCCAGTTGGGCCAGAGGGCACCCTTCCTGCAGAGCTGGCGCGGTCATGGCCTGCGGCGCCATGCATCCAGATCCGATTAGTTTCTCATTGCTTAGTCTCTTAGTCGCAAGGCTACTCGAACCGTCGAATCTCACGAGTTCTGGTCTGGTATGGCCCTCCTCCCCCCCACGTGTTTTTTTGTTCGTGACGTGTAGAGGCTCTGGTCTCGGACTTGCTGGTGAAGCGTGCGCTGAGAGCAGACTGAAGTATGCCGTCGTCCCTGGCCCCGTGCCGCCTCAGGATCATCAGTATTGCACCGTGTCTCATGTGTTCTTGTCGACTGCCGTTGTGTCTGCCGTTCCCGATGGCTCCGTCGCGGCGGCTGACAATCCCAGCGATCACGGCGTCGAGAGGGGCATGAGGCCGCGGGGTCTGGCAGTGGTCGTGACGACTCCTCTTCTTACGCTCGGCGGCCAGCCCAGAGGGAAGTGAGAGTGGGCAGGCCTTCTCAGAAGGCTGCGGGGCTCCTCAGAAGCCCTCGCGCCGCCTGAGGAGTCCTGTAAGCCCTCTCGGAGGCCACGGACGGTTTCACCATTCCCTTTTTGAGAAGTGCCTGCGCTGAACATATCCCTACCCCTGAGAGTGGTGTCACCTCATCCAGGCGCCGATCCTGAGGATTCCCTCCGTTTCTGAAGGCGCATCCCTAAGGATGCCACCGCCTCAGGTCTTGTCAAGCTTAGGTACGGCAGGTTCGCGTCGTGTCGACACGCGGTGACCCCGCCGCCGGCGTTCAACGTTGAACGCCGCCGGCGAACCAGAATCGGTCGATATTGAAAGATCTGACGTTTCGAAAACGGCCGATGGTTCAAGGTTCAACGATCCCCGCGGTGTCAGAAACGAGCGCCAGGGTCGACACGACACGAACCTGCTGTAGAGGGACAACCTCGGAGCTGGTCAGAGAAGGCCTGCCCCTCCTCCCTTCCCCCCTGGGCTCGCCGCCGAAACGCTGGCCTCCTCTCCCCTCGTTCTCGTCCTCGTTGCTCCCGCTGCCCCGCGCGTGCGCGATAGGCGGGGGGGTGGGGGGCCCTGCCGATGCGAGGGGGGGGGGGGGCGGGGGGCTAGGAAAGGGGGAAGGATGAGATTGAGGGGGAGGAGGAGGAGGAGGAGGAGGAGGAGGAGGAGGAGGAGGAGGAAGAGGAGGAGGCGACGGAGGAGGAGGAGGAGGAGGAGGAGGACCAGTGCAAGCCCAACAGGCATCAACAATGTTGGAGCACACCCTCTGTCCAAGCTCCCTCTTCATAGGCCCCTACAGATGTTCATGTGTTTACGGAGGGAGCTGCCTCCTTGGAAGACAGTTATTTGAAGAACCTGAAGTATGCCAAGACATTGTTCTCGGGATTCCAACCCCACGGAGTAACCTGACTGTTGCATCTTGACGATACTGAATACTGCCAGAACGCCATTCCTGGGACTCGAACACCGCGAATCATCGTAACTTGTGCACCCTCGTAAGCCTGAATCCTTCCAAAACACCATCTCTGGTACGCTGATCCTAAGAATCCGTGAAATTCTTGCAACTGTTTAAGACGAGTGTGCGCGGCGCTAGGGCGAGAGCCACTTGTTGAAAAGGAACCGCCCTCAAACCTTGAAGCTCTTGCATGTTTTACAAAGACGAATGTGCGAAGGCGAGAGCCACATGTTGAAAACGACACGCCTTCAATCCGCGAAACTCTGGCAAGTGTTGAAGACGAGTGTGCGCGGCGCTAGGGCGAGAGCCACATGTTGAAAGCGACTCGCCTTCCATCCGTGGAAACTCTGCAAATTGGCAAGACGAGCGCGCGCGGCGCCACGGCGAGAGTCACATTTTGAAAACCACCCGCCCTCAACGTGTGAAACGGTTGCCAATGCTCAGGCTTATGTTGTTCCCATCCTACTTAAGGACCACATCCCAGAAATAATTTCGAGCACCCGGAAAAGTGCCGAAAGAGTGTCGAAACAGTGTCGGGCGAGTGTCTCCCAGGGCCCGACACGTGAAAACCCTCGAGTTTCGGTATTGTCCTGGTGCTCGAAATTCTTTCTGGTGATCAAGGCTAAAGTAGGTTGGAACACCATAAGCGTAGGCTTCAGGGTCATCAATGGTGAGGGAGTCTCAGGTGAAATGCCCGGCCCGCCCTGAAAACTAGCCTCGGGGATGCGATGGGGAGATGTTATTCGCAAGGAGAAGGAATGGAGTCCTACTCTTACTTTTATCCCGCACACCAGCCGGCGACTCGAGGAGCGTTGCTCTGCTTGGCTCTAGTTTGATCAACCCCTGGCCGACCTGCTCTGGGGGTGGGAGGGCGGCGTCCGTACGACTATATAGCCATCGGTCCGCAGCCCATAGGAAGAGAAGGAGGAGGAGGAAGAGGAGGAGGAGGAGGAAGGAATTAAGAGAAGGAGAAGGTGGTGGAGGTAGGGGGCGAGAGCGAGGGGCATGGCAAGGACGAGGAGAAAAGGAGAGGAGGGGGATGGGGAGGTGGTAGGCAGAGGGGACAGGTGAGCGCTGCCGGGGAGCGCTGCCGGGGCGCTGCCTGCTAGCCTGGGAAGCGCTTCGCAGGAGCTTCGCACGCGCCTGCGGCCTACGCGCTGGGAGCGGATACAGTCAGGACGCTGATGAACAAGGACCAGTTTGGGTCCGGCAGGGGCTCGGTGCTCCCTAGGTCCTTCCATGGCTGCTCCTCCAGCCCCCCTCGTAAACGGAGGCGGCTTTGGGGCCTACAAGGGGCTTCGATCTTCGTTTAGCGGTTCTTACCTCAGCGGCCCGACTGTATGCAAGCGCTCCCCTGGGAGAAGCTGCAGGTTCCAGCAAGTTGCTGCGAGGATGCTTGGCCGGCAGCTGTGGAGAGAGGAGGTTGGCCCGGCCCGGCCTGCCGGCTTCTTCTCTGACGCCCCAGAATGGTTATCTCAAGGAGCCATCCGGGAAGTTTTGTTGCGAGTTTGTTGGCACTCTGTCGTGAAAGTCATTCGATGTCGTGTGTCCTTTGTGGTCCCAGGATCATTCCAATGTCAGCGCGATGAAAGCAGCCCCCTCCAGAGAGTGGGGCTGCAGAGGGGGTGAGGCTCGCGAGGAGGACGAGGAGGACGGCGAAGAGGAGGAGGAAGAGGAGGAGGAGGAGGAGGAGGAGGAGGAGGGGGAAGAGGTGGAGGAGGAGTTGGAGGAAGAGAAGGGTGGGCAAGCCAGGTGCGCTCGCGCCATACCTGACATCCTACCCCTCTCACCCATCCCTTACCATTGCGCTGAGTTCGTTTATATATCCGGCGACGCGTGTCACAGTGGGCCCCAAACGCCAAAGAGGAATACATCGTGTGATGCGCAATCGGGCGAAAGGAAGCTGTATACACTGGGGGAGGAGGAGGCGGCGGATGAGCAGGAGGATGAGCAGGAGGAGAAGGAGGATGAGGAAGGAGGATGACGAGGGGGAACAGCAGCAGCAGCAGCAGGAGAAGAGGAGAGGTTTCTTCAAGTTTGGGAGTGAACGACTTGGTGGTTAGTGCGATGGTGCTTATTGCTGTCTGCTTCCGCACTTAGAAAAGTACCCAGACAGGCCCGCCCAGTCACCATTTCGTAATCTGACACGGCGGTTGGCCAGGTATGCAGGCGGTCCATGCAGGGCCCCCGCCCCGTCAACGAAGATGCGGAATGTTGGTTCGGAGTTTGGGCTTCGTATCTTGTCGATCCAGACTATTTTTGCACACTGGCTCAGCCACCAACTCCCCAGCCATCATTTCGGAACTTCGAAGGGTTCGACGTTTGAGATGTTTGGACGCTTTCGTCGTCCCTCGCCGGTTTTCCAGCCGTGGGATGCTTTTCTCAGCAGTTGTGCCACGCCGAGAGTGTTCCACGGGGTGTCTCGATCGTTCCGAACGGCCGCCGGATATCAAAATTTACGACACGAACGCCGAGGGGAAATGACAGTTGGGGAGAGGGAGAGGGATGAAGAAGATGACGAGAACGAGGATGAGCTGGTGGGAGACGCAGAGCGAAAGGATGAGGGGGAGCAGAATTGAAGAGAAGGAGGAGGAGGACAACAACGACGAGAACGGGAAAGAGGAGTGAGACATAATGGCACGCAGGGGTAAGGGAAAATAATCCCTAGCTTGCTGGAGCGCTGGGCCGAGGATCGCTACTTCATCGTTCTCACAGGCAGCCGCTGTTCGACGATCTGGTGACAGCAGTGGCACGTTTTAGCGACAGTGAAGTATTGAAGACCACGCTAGACATGGCGGTGGTACAGATCGCTGGGCATGGACGGCGATGACGAGACAACGATAGCAACGAGAGACTCGAGAGGGATTATCAAGCATACGATTACAGGAATAAGTCGGCGACGGTGCTTGATAGACGGAGGCGAGAGGCAATGTTTTAATGATGGCCGGAAGCCAGTAGGATATATAAGAGATAATGAAGGCAGCGGAAACCATACACGAGTCCGAAATTGATCTACAACGAGTGCATTCATGAGATTCTGACGGTCGAATTTGCTCCTCCTCCTCCTCCTCCTCCTCACCCGTCTCCTCATCCGACTCCTCCTCCTTCTCCTCCTCCTCCTCCTCCTCCTCCTCCTGTTCCTCCTCCTCCTCCTCCTCCTCCTCCTCCTCCTCCTCCTCCTCCTCCTCCTCCTCCTGTTCCTCCTCCTGTTCCTCCTCCTCATGCGAGTGGTGGAGCAGAGCTAAGCCAGAGCAGGCCACGTCGTCATCCTGGGCTGGAGCGACAAGACCGAGTTCCTTTTGGAAGAGGTCCTCCGGCAGGCCTCCGACGACAACGCGCGCGCCACGGTGGTGATCCTGGCCGAGAGGTCCCGCGTCGACATGAAGCTGGACATCCGGCAGTTCATGCTGCAGGAAGGTTGTTTCGCTGGAAGTCAAACGCCATAAACATATGATTGCGAAGGCCTTACGGCCGGTGCCGCCGACCCTGAAGGGGAACGACGACGGCGGCGGCGGCGGTAGCGACGACGACGATGCTGACGTGGGTTGAGTCCTCAAACGTGCTTCTTGGGGTTTATTCCGAGCGCTCTCAGGGGCCTCTGGGGGGATGTTTGGGGGCCTCTTGGGAGCCTCTTGGGGCCTCTTTGGGCTTCCTGGGGGCCTCTTGGGGGCTTCTCGGGGCTGAGGGCTCGAAATGTCCGTTCGGGACCCCCGTCTGGGCACTCTCTTGGAACCGTCTTGGGGGCCTCTTGTGCCGTCTTGGAGGCGTCTTGGGCCGTCTTGGGGCACTCTTGGGCCGTTTGGGGGCTCTCTTGGAGGCCTCTTGGGCCGTCTCGGGGCGACCTTGGGGGCCTCGTGGGCCGTCTTGGCGCGTGGGGAAGCGGAAGAGGCGAGAACGCCAAAATTCTTGAAAAACGTATGGGAAATCCATGATTTTTGCCTCTTGGGGCTCTCGTGGGAACGGTCCTGGAGGCCTCTTGGGGCGTCTCGCAGGCCTCTTGGGCCGTCTGGAGGCCGTCAAGGCGTCTTGGACAGATCATTCGGCGATTCGGGGCCCTCTTGGATCGTCTTGGGGACCTCTTGGGGCACTCTTGGCCCGTCTTGGGGCTTTTTTGGGCTCCGGGTTCCCCGGGGGGGGGGGTAAAAACCCGGGACCCCCCCAGGACCCACCCCGGGGCCCCCCCCCCGGGCGGGGAAGGGATCAAAGGGAAGGGGCTTCCCTTCGACTCAATTACGACGTTGCTCAATTTCGCTTTGGACTGACACGCTTCAGGAGGAGGCCCTGGGAGAGGGGTAGAAGCAACGACGCTGTGGGGAAAGGGGAAGGAACGACGACGACGACGTCGACGAAGAGGGAACAGACGGAGAAGCCTCTTCCACACGCCGACAGGGTCGGCGGATTTTGGCGTTCCGCGCGGATTTCTTGGATCTGCGCTTGGCCCCCTCGGCGCCGCCCCCGGCGCCGCCCCTGGCGCGCTCCGCGCGCCAGGGAGGGGGGGCCAGCGCGCATCCGAGAAGTCCGCGCGGACCGTTCGCAGTTTCTGTTTGTGCCGTTGTTCTGTTCTTCCAGTGACTCAAACTGGTTCTGAGGGAGGTGGGCCCTGGAGGTTTGTCGCCGTCTTCCACCTCCAGGGGCGCTCCCAGCGCTTGGGAGCGAAGAGAGGGTCTTTGGGGAAGGCCCTGGGTCTAGCGCCCGTTTCCTTCGGGGCCCGGTTCTTTCGCGCGAATGCGACGAATTTTTTCCGATTCTGCACGTGCATCCCAGCCGCGAGGTGGAGAAGCAGGAGGGCAGCGGTGGATGGTGATGACGGTGTTCATGATCATGATTTGGGGGAGGGAAATGAGTTGAGCGTGATGGTGCTGACAACGAGGCGGAGCAGGAGGACGGAATGGAGGAGAAGAGGGGCGACAACATCAAGGACGAGAACGAGCATGAGGGGACGGAGGTAGGGGGACGGGATGGGGAGGAGGTGATGGTGGTGAGGGACGGAGATGACCTCCCCCTTGCCCCATCTCCCCTCACTTTGTCCTTGGACATCCCTCCCTGAGCCTCCCCGCATCCTGACGCTGCTGTACACATCCTCCTCATCCTCCTCGTTCTCTTTCGCCTGCTCCTTCCCCTTCCGTCCAAGGCTGCGGATTTCCCAACTGCAGCCCCCCCCACCCGACCGTCTCCTGAACGCCGTTGTGCCTGCGTGAAGTGCATGTCTCCCCACTCCCCTACTCATCCTCTTCATGCTTCTCATCCTAGCCCCTGCTCCAGTCATCCTACAATCCTGCTGCTGCTAATCAGATTGCCCATGCTGCTGCTCTCAACGATGCTCCTTCCCCTCTTTGCTCCCCCTTTGTCCTTCCCACTCCTCCTCCTCCTCCTCCTCCTCCTCCTCTCCTCCTCCTCCTCCTGCTCCTCGTCCTCCCCCTCCTCCTCCTCCTCCTCCTCCTCCTCCCTCCTCCTCCTCCTCCTCCTCCTCCTCCTCCTCCTCCTCCTCCTCCTCCTCCTCCTCTCCTCTCCTCCTCTCCTCCTCCTCCTCCTCCTCCTCCTCCTCCTCCTCCTCCTCCTCCTCCTCCTCCTCCTCCTCCTCATCCGTAGCCATTTTGGCTCAAGCGGCGCGCGGCGGGCGCATCCATCTGGCCCCAGCCTGCAGCCCGACGGCGGGCGCGGGCGCAGCTGCGGCGGCGAGCGGCCTCTGCGGGCGCGCTCCGTCGCCAGCCTGGCATCGCCGCCTGCGCAGGCGCTGCGCCAGCGCGCGGCAAACGCTGCGCGAGGCTGCGGCCAGGCGGCTCCTGCAGGCGCACCACGGCAGCGCCCCGCCTGCGGAGCCGCAGCACTCGCAGATGCATGGGGAGGTCTGGCCGTGCAAAGCGTCCAAGGCCTGCGGGTTCCGCAACAACTTCTCGAGCAGGACGACGTGCTGGGCGTGCGGCAGGGACAGGGACGGCAGGCCCACGACCGCCCCCCAGCGAGCGCCCAGCCGCAGCAGGAGGCCTCCTTCGCGCGGCGCCGAGGCGCCCTGGCGCGACCGCGCTGATCCTGCTCCTGCTGCTCCTCAGGCTGCTGGTGATGCCGCGCCACAGCAGTCATCAGCAGCGAAGTCCAAGCGAGCATGGCTGGCCTTACGGCGGACCTACGGTGACGAGCATGACCTGGTCATCGCCGCCAAGGCCGCCCACGACAAGGAGGAGTCCCTCTTACGTGCTCAGATGGACCCCATCAGGCCTGTTCAAGAGCGCCAAAGACAGATGGACCGCCAAGGATTCTGAGCGCGCGGCCAAGGCCGCTCAGGTCGAGCAGCTGTCCAAGGAGCTCGCCGACGCTCAGCAGCAGCTCAACAGGCTCGAGGCAGAGACGACCAGCCTCAGCGCGGAGGTCGCCCACGCCCAGTCAGCCGTGGCGGCCGTGGCCGCTGAGGGGGCCCCTGCGATGGCTAACGTCTCGGTCGCCATCCAGCAGCTTCAGGCTGTCCTCTTGTCGGCGCGCGCAGGCACGTCGAACATGGACGGCGCCCAGCTCCTCACCACCATCGAGCAGCAGGTCTCCAACATCGGCCCCTTGGCGACAGGAGCTTCGCCACCGCGGGCATCAGCTGCGCCACCTCTGCAGTCAGCCGCAAATCGCCCCCCAGTTCAGCCAGCAGGACATGGCGATCAGATGCCCGTCGAACGTGCAGCATGGGAGAAAGCGGGCGGCGACAGCTAGGAGGGCCCCACGAGGCTCCGAGCGCAAAGATATTGCAGCTGCTACCTTCAACGGTTCTTGTTGCGATACCTGCAGGACCTTTTTGGCGGAGGGTACGACAGGGGTCAATATCGCGCGCGCCCAGGAGTTGCGACTTGATGGGGGGGGGGGGGCGTCTGGCGCAGGCGCGGTCTTGGGCTCGACGCAACGGTTGGCAGGCCTTCGTCACGCCCTGTCGCAGATTACCTACAGGCTTGCCCAGTGCAGGCACAGGGGTCTTTGTGTGCTCTCACTTACCAGCCACCGTCGTCGGGGGACCCGATGGCAAAGCTACCCATGACATCACACCAGCCTGGGCAGTGGTCATACACGTTGTTGTGGGACTTACTGGAGGGCTGCTGGTGGGATCTGTCTACATGGAGTGCGCGCACACGACCAACTATCTTCCAGCCAACTACGACCGCTACTTAAATTTGTCTCGGTTTCTCAGATACATGAACAAGCCCTTCATCATCGCAGGCGACTGGAACATCAACCCCCAGGACTACCTGCAGATGGGGCTGCCCGAAATGCTACCTGCCGCTCTCACATACACCAAGGAGGAGGGCACCTGTCGCACACCGAAGGGCGAATACAATAACATCGACTACTTCATCACGTCCCCTGGCCTTGAGACGACATGCCGATCGCCGACCACGATGACGACGTGGCCAGCTCGACCTCACAAGCCCGTCCTCACCTACATCAAGGCCAAGCCGAAGACTATGCAGATCCTCAGCATCAGTGCCCCCCAGGGCTCTGCCCAAAGGGCCTCCTGCCACGGAGGGCTGCCGTCCTCTATATGGCCCGATCCCCACACCAGACTACCTGGACATTGTGGACAGGGACGCGCAGCGAGGCCCACCCGCTTCCAAGGAGGGGGCGATCGGCCGCATGGATGCCCTGCACGGCCAGTTCATTTCTCACGTCGAGAGCGAGCTCATCGGCATCTACCAGGTTGACGATCCTGGTTCTCATCGTGGCCGTGCAGATGGGGCCAAGTATACTTGGCGCCCGATTGGAGGTCCCAGGACTGGTCCTCATCCCGCTGGAGGCAGTGAGTCTCGATATCTTCGCGCAGTGGGTCAGGCGGTGCTGGGCCGGGTTGCTGACTTTCTCTTCGACTTCGGCGTCGCCTCGCTGCAGCAGCTGGCGAGCGCACACCCCTGCCCTACTACTACGAGGCACACGAGTCCAGAAGACGGTCTACGTCCAGACCCTCAGCCTTCACTTGCGATCCCGAAGACGGCAGCGGCGAGCTCGGTCCCACAGGTGGATCTGGGAAGCTGGAGGCGCCTCGCCGCCCCTGGAGATATGGGACGACCCCCTCCCCCTGACGACGTGGATCAGGATGGCCCCGAGGAGGAGTTCAGGGAGGCGGCCGCAGCTGGTGCTACCCGATGGATGCCTGACCTGTCGGACGCTGAATCGGGAGGGCGCTCGTGGCGAGGATGGTGCGTCCCCTACGTGGTGGAGTGCTTGCGGCTACCTCAACACGTTGCATGGGTAGCAGCAGTCCTCGCGGATGGCAATTTCAATTCTTTGCGCGAGCTAGCAGATGACATCTGCAAGGACGCCTGGGGCCGTTCTTCCTGAAAACCGCGCTGCCATCATATCCTACTTGGACTGGCTGGCCATACATGACATACCACTTGGGAGACGGGTGATCAGTCACCATTGGGACGAGCTCGAGGCGATCAGGAACGATATGAGGAGGATCCTGGGTGACAGGCCGATGCCAGACCTCCTCCTCTACTACGGCGACCAGCAGAACGCCTACGAGGGGGAGCCTCTCTTTCACAGGATACAGGCATCGCCATCCGCAGATGTCGCCACGCCCTTTGCCGGGAGAATGCGCCAGAAGGTCTCCCAGCATCCCGGGCGGTCTCAATATTCTGGCCCTGGCCTGGCCTCGACGCCACCAAAAGGTCTAACAGGTGGTGTCGAACTCTTGGGGTCCAGAGGCTCTCAGGAGCAGTTCGGAGGACAGAAAGATCTGGCGAAGAACGCGCGCAATATATCGGCCCGTCCTGTGCCATCACCTCGGCGCCGAGCACGCTGGACCCATCTCGCCAGACTGCTTCGCCCAGGACATAGGCAGGACGTCCACACTGCCGAGGGCAAGCAATACTTCGACAGCGCCTGGGACATTATCCACCTTGCCTGCAAGCAGACTCCCTTGCAGTGCCTCTTGTGCCTCCAGGCCTTCGCCAACATTATCATGGCGCACGTTGACCAGCTCGACAGGCAAGAAGGTTGGCATCGAGCTCGCAAGTTCAAGTCTTGGGCACGAGACGCGATGGTCACGGGCCCCGCGCAAGTTTACTCGACCACCAGAGTGCAGCCTTGGGCCCATGCGCAGATCAAGCAGGGGAAGACCACGACGTCGCACCCGCAGGCGATCGCAGACAGCCAGATGGACAGTTGGAGGAAGATCTGGGAGGGTGAGCGTCGTGATGATGCAGACCTCCCGCGACCACTTGCTGATCATGAAGATCTTGACCTCGTGGCAGCGATTCGCCACCTTCCTCCTGCGGCCTTGCCCGTACCGACGATCGCACAGACGAGAAGGGCAGCAACAACATTCAGGTGGCGCACTGGTCTTGGAGCTGATGCGCTTCCACCTCGAGCCCTCTCTCTGGTGTCGGACGCAGCCCTAGCCATGCTGATATACATATAATGGGTTGCCGAAGCATGGGTGCGATGGCCGACGGTCATGCTCAACGTGCACATCATGCTCTTTGCCAAGCCGCAAGGAGGGTTTCGGCCAATAGCTCTCCTACCTGTGGCGTATCGTATCTACACGAAGCTCAGGCTTGCGCAAGTTCGGATTTGGATATCACAGACTATTCGGCCTTATTTCGCGCTGGGCACCCACACATGTACACTAGATGTGGGCGCGCGCAGCATGATTTACGCTGAGGCCTACGCCCATGAAAGGCGGAGGGCCACCACCACCACACTCGTGGACATCAGCAAGTGCTTCGACCGAGTCTGCTGGCGTCGAGTCCTGCAGGCTGCCGAACATTACGGGTTTCCAACACAGATCCTGCATCTGTGCCTGGCTATGTACTACGCCCCGATGGGAATCAAATGGACCACCTCCTTCTCCTAGCCGTGCCAGGTGAGCAGGGGAGTGCTCCCAGGCTGTTCGGTTGCTATGTTCCTGCTGCAGCTGGTCACGCTGCTGCCTTTGGACATCTTCGAGAAACCATTCGCCAACACCGACGAGGTGCACCACTCATTGGGCATCTACGCAGACGACATCACGATCCAGGTGGTTGCCACGCTGCAGGACATTGTCTACCAGACGGTGCGTATCTTGCAGCGGCCCGCCGCAGTTCGCAAGGCCCTTGACCTTCCGATTGATCAGGACAAGGCGAAAGTGTTGGCCTCAGATTTTGACATTGCGCAGCAGGTCACGCAGCAGGTCCATCGTCACGGAGTTCGGCCTTACAGAACTCTGGAGGTGCTCGGCATGGAAGCTAAAGGAGGACACAGGCTGAGCTTCGAAACGATTCGCAAGAGGGTGCGCAAGATGAAGAAGAGGCTCCCACGCTTCAGGAGGCTCAATGGTCTGGCCAAGATCGGGCGAGCGGTGGCGCAGCCATGCATTGCCCCCGCCATGCAGTACGGCATCCAGATCGTGGGCGCCACCAAGACGCTGATCAAGTCGATGGTCAGCATGGTTCGCGTGGGCTGGCGGCGCACTCCTCCTGGCACTTCAGTCTGGCTGGCAGCTCAGCTCGAGCCGCGTTTCTTTGAGCACCCTGAGATGATGGCGACTGTGGGCCCCCTTTACACGTGGGCCATGCTCGTCCAAGACACCAAGGTGCCCAACTACGTGCTGGAGAAGGCTTTCATGCAGCAGCGCCAGATACTAGGTTCTACCCCGAAGCACGCTGACGTAGCTGGCCCAGCAGGGGCCGTCTTGGTGGCACTTCATGCTATCAATTGGCGTGTGACGACGGCGACGACATGGACTACGTGCTCAGGTACAGCCCTGGACCTCACTACTGACAGCCCTGAGCGGCTCAGAGTTCTAGCAAGACGGGACTTTGTCAACGTGAAGCTTGAAGATTGGAGTCGCCAGAAGGATCATGCGCCAGAGGACGACCCACCAATCAGGAGACCTTGTGGCTACTGGATGGGCCCGCTCAAGATGCTGCTGGCACCGAAGGAGCTGGCCAAGAAGTGGCACTTGTCGGAGCAGGCTCGAGCAGCACTGCGTACCTCGATCATTGGGGGCCAGTGGTCCCAAGCTCGAGGATATGAACATGGATACGCTGCCCACAACTTGTGCCAGTATTGTATGGACTGCCCTGGAACAGTACATCATCGTCTCTGGTCCTGCCCTTTGCTCCAGCAAGAAAGAGAAGCTGCAGTTGATGCTGACATTATCCAGGCAGCTCGAGCCTCACCTCACAACGACCTCTTGTTCACCAGGGGCCTGATGCCGAGGGACGCCCTGCCTGCTATTCCGCCACCAGCCATGGTGGACTCATGGAGGTTTGCACATGGAGGTGACATGGCCATGCTGACGGGAGATATCTACACGGATGGATCAGGGCTCTCCTCCATAGCCTGGCCCGGGGCCAACAGAGCAGGCTGGGGGGATTGCGATGATGACAGGCCAGGTTCTACGAGGGATTGCGTATGGACCGCGTGCTGACATGGGATGCTGCCGATGCATATTCGCACGGACTGCCTGGGCACCGTGGAGGGCATCATGTGCGGGCCTGAGCGGTGCACACACCCGCGCAGGCCGAATTGTGATCTGTGGAGATTGCTACGGCAGGCCATCCAAGATCACGGAGGATTGTCCTCGCAGCTGGAGATCTCTTATGTTCGATCGCACCAGACTCAAGGAGAGATAAGCGTAGACAAGAAGGGCAATGGCTATGCAGATGTGGAAGCGAAGCGGGGGCTGGCTATGCACGCGTTGCCGTCGGAAGTCATCCAGCCCCACTCGAACATGCTCGACATTGTCAGGCAGGTTGCGTGCTGGATCGGGTCCTCCATGACGTTGGTTGGGAACCAGGACCGCCAGCCACCGCCTGTGCGCAAGCCACGCCGACGGCACTAGCAACGACGTCGGCCTGGACGACAGCAGCCAGTTCTGACCCTGAGCCAGCGCCTGCACGACGTCAGGCCAGCGCTGGCTGGAGGATGGAAATGTAAATACTGTCAGCGCTTCGCGCGGACCGCATCTGGACGGAAGCGCCTGGCCCTCGAGGTGTGTACAGCGCACCGCCCCTCGGAACCTCAGGTCCCAGTGCCCCAGTCCTGCCCTGTGGTGACCCCGCGGAGCCCCCCCCCCCCACGGCCCCCGACAGGCCTTCAAGAGGCCCTTGGGATGCCTCGTCGGCCTGGAAGGCGGACTGGACGAGGACGGCCCTGGGAGGAAGGTGCTGCGCGGGGACCCTCCCTCCTCCCCTGCTTCGTCCTCTGACCTTCCTCCTCCTCGTCGTCCTCCTCCTCCTCCTCCTCCTCCTCCTCCTCGTCCTCCTCCTCCTCCTCCCCCTCCTCCTCCTGCTCCTCCTCCTCCTCCTCCTCCTCCTCCTCCTCCTGAGCCCGAGGGTTCCCGAGCCCGAGGGTTAGGATTGTGGGCAAGACTAGGAGGCCTGAGGACGAGGAGGCTGAGGCTTTCATTCGACCCCCCCGTAGGGTCAAGCCGGAAGTGCAGTTTGAGTCGCCAGTCCAGACTCGCGTTAGGGAAGCCACGGTCGCCCTTGATCCCCCGACTGGCTTGGAGAAGCGCCCTCGCCTTGCGGCGGCCACCACGAGGGCCAACGCCGCCCCTCCCAGCACGGTGCTCCCCGCGGAGGGGACGGTCCCCCCTCAGGCCTCCCGAGGCCATGTGCTCCACCGTGCGGGCGACGTGGTTGGATGCATGCGTTGCGGATCTTTTTCGGAGCGTGCTCACCGATCCCAGCTTTATAATGGATGCGAGGGCCCCAAAGCCTTTGAGGGGAACCCTCAGAGGAAATGGAGGCGGAATAATTTCGCCGAGGGTCGTCACCCCTGCGAGGGCCGCAAGCACCCCATCCCCCTCCCTCGGCGCATGTTGGTCTCGGACCCCGCTGTGGAGTGGCTTGGCCTAGCTACCTGAATTCGGTTCAATTCGTTTTGTTTTTAATGTCTCTGTGCGGGGCCTGGTGATCCGATCGGCCCCGAGCCCAGGCCAGCCTCCTGGCCTGTATCTGGTGCATGGGCCCGTCGACGGGTGCGTGCGAGGGGATATGGTTGGGCTTGCCCTCTCGTGTTCCCCATACAGTCTGTGAGTGATTGTGCGTTCTCACCTTTTCCCAATCGTTGTTCTCTGTCCCGTTTCCCGATTCGGCGCGTCCCCTCATGCGCTCGCTACTCCTCCTCTTCCTCCTCCTCCTCCTCCTCCTCCTCCTCCTCCTCCTCCTCCTCCTCCTCTCTCCTCCTCCTCCTCCTCCTCCTCCGCTCCCCTTTCCTCATCCTTCCTCACTCCTCCTCCTCCTCCTCCTCCTCCTCCTCCCTCCTCCTCCTCCTCTCCTCCTCCGCCTCCTCCTCCTCCTCCTCCTCCTCTCTCCTCCTCTCTGTGCCCTCCTCCTCCTCGTCTTCCTCCTCCTCCTCCTCCTCCTCCTCCTCCTCCTCGTCCTCGTCCTCTTCCTCCTCCGCCTCCTCCTCCTCGTCCTCCTCGTCATCCTCCTCCTCCTCCGTCTCCCCCTCCGCTCCTCCGTTTCCCCTCCGCCCTCTGTCCTCGCCGGAAAGCCGGGGCTCCCAGCACAGAGACCTCCAGATGCACAATGTCAAGGTTGGCGGCGCGCGGAGGGTGATAAAGGGAGGGGGGGGTTCTTAGAGGCACACTTGCTTCTCAGAAGGAAGGCGCGGGCCTTGTCTACAGAAGTAGGGCCCGCGCCTTCTAAGAAGCAGCCTCCTCCCCCGCCCCCATTGGGCGCGCCGCCAGCAAGGTCTGGCAGGGCTGCCCGCACTCCGTGAACTCCCTCATGCGCGTGAGCACAGGCGGGGCCTCCTTGGGGCCGGGCGGCGGGCGGCGGAACGGGTGGCGGAGCGAAGGCCGTCCGCGTTTTTCCCTGACCATCCTGTGGTGTTGGGCCCTCGTTTCGAAGGGACAGCGCCCCAGCGCCTACTCCTCGTCGTCCTCCTCCTCCTCCTCCTCCTCCTCCTCCTCCTCCTCCTCCTCCTCCTCCTCCCCCTCCTCCTCCTCCTCCCATCCCTGCCTCCGCCCTCCGCACCGGTCAACCATTTTGGCACCCTCTCACATGCTTCGTGGCCCCATAGGGAGCTCCACCCAAGGCCCAACTCATGCCGCCCGCATGCGCCCCCGCCATTCTTTTCGACACAACCCTTACACGCGTCGTGGCCCCATAGGGAGATCCACCTACGGCCCAAATTATGCCGCCCCCATGCGTCCCCGCCACCCATGTCGGTACACCCGTCACACGCTTCGTGGCCCCATGGGAAGCTCCGCTCAAGGCCAAAATGATGCCGCCCGCATGCGTCCCCGACATACATTTCGGCTCACCCCTCACACGCCTCGTGGCCCCATAGGGAGCTCCACCCAAGACCCAAGTGGCAGGGTCCGCATTCAGTTCCACCCACATTTCGACGCACCTCTTACACGTTTCGAGGCCCCATGGGGTGCTCCACCGAGGGCCCCAGTGGCATGGTCCGCGTGCAGTTCCACCCCATTTCGGCGCACCTCTCACACGTTTCGAGGCCCCATAGGGTGCTCCGCCAACGGCCCCAGTGGCAGGGTCCGCATGTAGTTCCACCTCCATTTCGGCACACCCGTCACACGCTTCGTGGCCCTGTAGCGTGCTCCACCGAAGGCCCCACTGGCAAGGTTCGCATGCAGTTCCATTTGCATCTCGGCGCACCCTCACACGCTTCGTGGCCCCAAAGGGTGCTCCGCCAAAGGCCCCGCTGGCAGAGTCCGCATGGAAAGCCACCACAATTTCGGCGTACCTCTCACACGTTTCGTGGCCCCGTAGGGTGTTCCACCGAAGGCCCCAGTGGCAGTGTCTGCATGCAGTTCCATCCCCATTTCGGCGCACTTCTCACACGCTTCGTGGCCCCATAGGGTGCTCCACCGAGGGCTGCAGCGGCAGGGTCCGCCCGCGGTTCCACCGTGCATTGCATCCCACCCCTCACACGTTTTGTGGCTCCAGAGGGAGCTCCACCGACGGCTCTAGTGGCAGCGCCCACATGGCGTACCCGTGCCCATAGTGGCACACCCGTCACACGCGTCGTAGGACGATACCCACAACGGCGTTACTCACAGCTGCACATGGTTGGGTCCTCCGCCTGAATAACTTAATCCGTGTTTCGCCGATCGGTGCGAGTTCTTTCAAGCAGTGGCGAAGCGTCTCTGCTTGCTTATAGGCCCACCAAAGAATGTTCTAAGAACCTTCTGTGGTCTGCACGAAATGTTCTGAGGCATATCTGGCTGAGACTGTTTTGTTTTAAACGCATCGGGCGTATGTTCAAAGAACATTGGTTTGGCTCTTAGAACACTTCTGGGTTCTAGGAACATGTCGTGGTAGGCCTCTGGGAATGCCAGGACGGTCAGCCCCTGCTCAATCCTTGCACCCGCCCCTCCCACTCGCACAGACCTGATCTAGCTGCCTCGATGCGCCCATCTTGAAACGCAGCACGTACCGTGCTGAAAGCGTTCATGTCAATACGTTGCGTGTTGGCTCAACGTGCTGGCCCACGTTTCGGCGGACGTACCGCGTCAGTCCTACGTCTTCAGTCCACGTGTTGAGCTCTGTATGAGCACGCTACGTGCTGCGTGTTGCGTATCAGGGGCGGCTAAGAGACCAGAGATTCGGTTCTTTGGGCGTTCAATTATGGCGACTGGTCAGGCCCGCTTCTGTTCGTCTGCTTGCGCGCGTGGCAAAAGCAGATCAACTAGGCAGCGGCCCAGACGTCAGACCCCACACCCCTCGCTCGCCCTTCAGCCAGACGTCGAAGCCCAGATGTCGAACCCCCGAGCGCCTAACGTTGCCCCTGAGGGGAAACGTTGGGGCGTTCCGAGGGTGAGGCAGGCTCAGGGGGGGACGCATCGACCTCCCAGCGCCCATCCCTCGCCGACGAGTGAAAAGGTCAGACCGCCCAGTCGTGGCCGATAGGGGGCGAGGAGGAGGGCCTGGGGGAGCGGGAGCAAGGTGAGGAGGCGGGGGGAGGGGGGGGGGGGCAAGCTAGGTGCGCTCGCGTCATATCTGACGTCCTACCCCTCCCTCCCATCCCTTACCATGGCGCTGATTTTCTCTATCCGCGGACGCGTGTCGTAGCGGACCTGTGGCTCCGCGCGCGCGTGCGTAGTGGGTGGTGGTGCACGTGCGTGCGTGCGTGCGTGTGTGCGTGGTTGTCGTGGTGGTGGTGGTGGTGGTGTGGTGGTGGTGGTGGTGGTGGTGGTGGTGGTGGTGGTGGTGGTGGTGATGGTGGTGGTGGTGGTGCTGGTGGTGGTGGTGGTGCTGGTGGTGCTGGTGGTGGTGGTGGTGGTGATGGTGGTGGTGGTGGTGGTGGTGCTGGTGGTGCTGGTGGTGGTGGTGGTGCTGGTGCTGGTGCTGGTGGTGGTGGTGGTGGTGGTGGTGGTGGTGGTGGTGGTGGTGGCGGTGCGGCGCGGTGGTGGCGGGCGGATGGGCGCGCGAGAAAAAGGCCCGCGCTGGGGCGAGAACGCCATCCTGAACGACGGAGGCCAAACACCGATCCGAAAATGAGGCCCACGCTGCAGCGGGAGCACGATTCGGAACGATTCGGGAGCAGAAATGAGGCCGGCGCCTCAACGAGAGCAGCATTTTGGGAAAAAATGGCGCCGGCGCCTCAGCGCGAGTCGTTTCCCGGGATTTCCCGGGAATCCTGTGTGTAAAAAAACAGTACGCGGAGGGTGCGCGGCCATCACCCGGACGCCATCAGGGGAAGAGGGAAAGTATTTTCATATTGAGTAATTGTGGAGGCATCAGTGGCAGGGTCAGGGTGGGACAGGCTCGGGGGAGGGGGCCGCACCGAGCCCCACGCGGCCACGGATCGCCGATGGGTGCCCGACAGCGCGGCCCGCCAAGGACCGTTCGGATCCGACGTCGGGCGCCCATCGCCGATCTGTCCGGACAGCTCCCCCGGGTGGCCCCAGCAAGGAGGAAAGACTGGTCTACTCTGTAAGAACGGTTTTTTGAAGGCAGATCTGCCTTCAAAAAGAACGGTTTTTTGAAGGCAGATCTGCCTTCAAAAAACCGCCCACAGAGTAGACCAGTATTTTTTGAAGGCAGATCTGCCTTCAAAAAACCGTTCTTACAGAGTAGACTATTTTTTGAAGGCAGATCTGCCTTCAAAAAACCGTTCTTACAGAGCCCCAGCGGAGCGCCCAGCGCCCGAGGGGCGCCGCCGGAGACGGCGCCAGGCTAGCTGCGGAGACCGCCCTGGGCTGCTCGGGGGGCCTGCCGAGGCCAGCTGGGACGACCTGTGCAGGCCGGGCGTGCGCCACCCGAAGCCTCACCGTGGGGGAAGGAGGGGGCGAGGAACCTTCACCTAAACCACGTTTTGCTAAAGGGGGGTCTGTCCATCCCCGAAATGGGCTGTAATTCATCTCATGGGCAACGTCAGGGGGGCAAAGGCTTCCGGGGGAACGCATCGACCCCCAATCGCCCACTGGATCGCCAACAGTCACCACCTACCAGACCACCCCAACCCAACCCGAGGGTCTCAATTTGCCCTCCATTTCCAGTGGGGGGGGGGTCGGGAACGTCGAAAAAACACATGGAACCCGTACCCCCCCAAACCCAAAATTCGGGTCAAATTCGGGTCTTCGGGGAAGGAGGGGGTTCGTGGACTCAAGACGTGTTCTCATTTCGTCGTGATATATTTTTTTTGGTTTGGGGGGGTCTACGAGCCCCTGTGAGGGTGTCAAACGACGGGAGCAAAAAACAGCAAAAGCCCGTGAGGGCGTTGCAATTTGGCTCACACCGAGCGCTTTCGCCCGGTCTTGGGCCCCCAGGGCCACCACAGCTCGCTCTGGCCCGACACGCCCCGCAGGAAAACATGGTGTCCAGGAGTGACGATGAGGACGATGACGATGACTGCGATGACGATTACGTCCTCGTCATCGTCATCGTCAGCGTCATCCCCAGACATCCGGCTGCTCCGACTTTTTCGAT
The DNA here is from genome assembly GCA_963575745.1 of Prorocentrum cordatum. Taxonomy (NCBI): domain Eukaryota; class Dinophyceae; order Prorocentrales; family Prorocentraceae; genus Prorocentrum; species Prorocentrum cordatum. Next base: position 402,688 of record CAUYUJ010014080.1, read on the forward strand.
GCGTGGCCCCCGGAGGTCTGGACCACTTCCCCGGGACTGGTCTTTCGTCCTGACTCGTTTCTTGACGTTCCCGAGGCCCGGCGAGGGCCCCCGAAGGCGTAAAATCGCCCCAAATCCCGCCGCTCCAACTTTTTCTGGAGCGTCGGATCTCAGGGTCGTCCTCGGTCGTGACGTTTTGCGATGCTGCACCTGTTTCCACCGCCCGGCTCGCCCGACGCCGTCTCGGCGGGCCCAGCGTGTCAGTGGCATCCAGTGGCCACACAGCCGCTCCCTGGAGGGTTTCTCCGAAGGGCTTAGGCGACCCGTCCTCCTCTCTCCTTCTCCTCCTCCTTCTCCTCCTCTTTCTCCTCCTCCTTCTCCTCCTCCATTTCTTCCTCCTCCTCCTCCTCCTCCTCCTCCTCCTCCTCCTCGGGTCGCCTACGGCCCCGGGGGAAACCGTGCACCTCTCCCTCGTACCCCTCTCGGCTGCACGTGCAGTCAACCCGCACAGTAAGGATGGGCTGCCTTCCCAAGGGTACCCTTGCCCACCGCCAGAATATGCCCACACCCACCGCTTCGGAGTCGTGTCCTGGAGATCTCCCCGAGTCCCTGGGACACGACCCCGCTGCAGTGGATATGAACATATTCTGGCGACCCACCTTGCATACTTCCCCCTCCCTACCTCGTGGAATGGGAGCCTTGGACACGATGGATCAAAGGATGCACACGTGAAGCCGAACGAGTTCTGGACTTTCACATAGAAGATTGGATTCGTCAGCAACATCGGCGAAAATGGCAATGGGTTCACACATTATTGATTACATCTCAGTCCGAATGGGCATGCAGAGTCTTATCGTGGGAACCACATGATCATCTCGATCTTGGCGCTCGGCGGCGACAGCACCGACCTAAACGGCGATGGTTGGATGATTTGCTTTGTGTCTCCTAATTGCACTTTGACTCATGGGACGACGCTGACAGAGACATTATGGTGAAGGCCGGGGCGCCATGTGATGCATTGCACATTCTTGTACGGATTGCGCAGTCGAATGGACGAGCCTTGAGGAGGAATGTGCTAAGTGTAGCCTCGTCGCCACGCACTGTTTGCACGTTTCACCCCAATCTGGGCGCTTCGGCCCCTCCCTGCGGCACCCTCGCGGTGCACTTTTCGCAGGTCGCAGTTCGCGGCTTCGCAGCTCGCCCATCCTCAGCGACTCCTGTTGGCCGGCCAGCCTTGACTGCCCCAGGCCCTTGCATCCTTACCGCGCATCCTTATCATACGGGCTGACTGTAAGAGTGACCCTTCGCTGGAGTGACCTTTGGCGCGGCCGAACGCGATGCGGTGGTAGCGTCTTGCGCGCTTGTGGTTGGTCCCCCCGCGGCCCCCAGAAAGCCGCGCAGCAGAGGACACTTTTACCCAGGGTCCCTCCTGCGTGAAGTCGGCCCTCCTACCTATCCGCCCCCGTCGCTTCCTGGGATTGGCAGAGGCGACGATAGGGGCGAACAGCCGAGGGGAGAGAAATACATGTGTCCAGGTGCGCCGATGATCTATGCCTTCGAAAAGGCTCCCGGGCGAATACGTGTAATGCCCGCCCCTGGGCTATTCGCCCCTATCGTCGCCTCCGAGATTGGCACGGCGCGGCCAGGCGGGCTGTGCTGGTGTTGCGTGGTGGCGTGGACGAGACGACTCCACCTCGCACAGTGCTTCTGCTGCTGATGGGCTCAGGTATCAACATGTAGCTCAATTCTCCCATCTTCATGGAGCGTCTCCTTCCTTTTCTCCTCCTTCCTCTCCGTCATCATGTGACTCGGAGGGGGCAGCCGTCTTGCTCTGGCATCGTGTTCTGCATCAAGATGTTCGTCACGGTATCTACCTTGCGGTTTTGTGGTACGAGCGTCTTGGTCGTCTGGCCTGTAGTATCAGAGGTACCATATGTGGCCCTGTTGTTCATCACAGCTGGGCGAGCTCATCGAGCTATGCTTGTTTTCTTTGAGGTCATGCAGTCCCTGCTCATTGAAATTCCATGCTTTTGCTTCTTGGCCCGCCTCTGCCCTCTCCCTCTTAGCGGCCGAGAGGAAGAAGAGGGGGATGGGTGATGGGGTAGTAGACACGGATGAGGGAGTAAGAGGACGATGGGGTGAGAGGAGGTCCGAGGGAGGAAGCGGGAAGCAGGAAGGAGGATGAGGATGAGGAAGGACGGAGGAGGAGCAGCAGCCAATAGGAAGGGGGAAGAGGAGGGGGCGCGTCGAGATGGGGCACGGGAGGCGGGAGAGATGACAGCAGCAGCCTGGCGCGCGGCAGCAGCATTGGCGTGATCAGCGCCATCATCAACATGATAATAGTCATCATCATCAGCATCATCATCACCACCATCATCATCATCATCATCATCAGCATCATCATCATAATCATCGTCATCATCATCGTCGTCGTAATCACCATCCTCATCAACAACAGCATCACCATCAGCATCCTTACCATCATCATCATCATCATCATCATCATCATCATCAGCAGCATCATCATCAGCAGCAGCATCATCATCGTCGTCATCTTATTCATCACCAGCATCACCATCAGTATCATCAACAGCATCAGCATAGTCATCATCACCCCTTATCAGCAGCATCAGCATCATTACCATCAGCAGCCGCAGCAGCCTCAGCATCCGCAACAGCATCAGCATCACTATCGTCATCAGCAGCATCATCAGCAGCACCACACTCATCATCATCATCGTCATCATCATCATCATCATCATCAGAATCGTCATCATCATCAGCATCATCATCAGCATCATCAGCATCATCCCCATCATCATCATCATCATCATCAGCAGCATCATCAGCACCATCATCATCATCATCATCATCATCATCATCATCATCATCATCATCATCATCATCATCATCATCATCACGCCCTGCGCGTGTGCGAGCCTGGGACCTGTCCCCCGACGCGCGAGCATCGCCGTGCATCGAGCCCGGAGCCGCGGGCGCGCGCACCGACCGAGGCTCCGCCCGGACGGTTATCGTGCTGGGGACGGGGCACGGCGACCCGCACAAGTCGGACCTGCAGGCTCCCCTTATCCAGCCTTCTCCTCCACCTCCTTCCCCCCCCCTCCCCATCCCCCCTCCTCCCCCCTCCTCCACCCTTCCTTCTCCTGCTCCTCCTCCTCCTCCTCCTGCTCCTCCTCACTCCGTCCTCCTCCTCCTCCTCCTCGCTCCTCCTCCTCCCCCTTCATCCTCTTTCCTATTACTACTACTACTACTTACTACTACTACTTACTACTACTACTTACTACTACTACTACTTACTACTACTACTTACTACGACTACGACTACGACTACGACTACGACTACGACTACGACTACGACTACGACTACGACTACTACTACTACTACTACTACTACTACTACTACTACTACTACTACTACGACTACGACTACTACTACTACTACTTCTACTCCTACTACTACTACGACTACTACTACTAGTGCCACTACTACTACTACTACGACTACTACTACCACTACTACTACCACTGCTACTACCACTACTACTACTACTAATACTACTACGACTACTACTCCTAATACTACTACTACTACTACTACTACTACTACTACTACTACTACTACTACTACTACTACTACTACTACTACTACTACTACTACTACTACTACTACTACTACTA
>CAUYUJ010014080.1:411465-435130 GCA_963575745.1 Prorocentrum cordatum
GCATCCTGGGGAGGATATCCTGGGACGTGATGTGTGTTTTGGCCGGCGGAGGGTCTCATGTGTTTGAGAGATGTTATTTTGGTATACGTCCGATTCTTTTTCATCCAAATCAATTGCGCCATGCAATAGTACATCTAGCGTGCTCCCTTATTTCGGCGTTTGCGAACGTCATATCCCGCTCGCGTTTCGGCATGCTCGCGCTTTGGCACACTGCACCTCCAGTTGCTCAACGTTGGTTCGATGTTTGATTCCATCATATGTGCAGCCGTCAACAACATGCTTTCTAATGCTTGCTCTGGGGTGGGGGAAGCCCTTCATGCGACGACCCGGGTTTGCAATTTTACGTGGCGGTGGCGCATTGTTGTGGCATGTGTGTTGCAATCCGCGGTGATCTTGCACTACCCGCAGTGCAGGCTGCCGCCTCGAAGCGGATGCTCGAATCGTGGTCGTTAAGCCAGGGGGGGCAGAAGCAGAAGCAGGAGAGGCAGGAGGAGCAGGAGAGCACGGACGAGAGAGGAGGTTTCGTGAGGAGCAGCGGAAGGGAAGAAGGCACGGAGCACGACGAGAGGAGCTCCTGCCGAGCAGTCCTGGTAGCTGCGCCAAGTGCTGCCACGGTCGCCGAGTTCGCGCCTGCCCGCCATCCCGGAGAAGAGGGAGGGGGAGAAGCCGGAGCAGCAAGACTGGCCGTCCCTGTGTGCCTGCGCTCCCTCCGAGTTCTCGTCCTCCTCCTGCTTCCAGACGGCGCGAGGCATCGATCCTCACGGCGCGGCGCAAAGAGCTGCGACCCCGATCTTGCGCAGGAGTAATCGCGATCCGTTTCGGCGAATGCCCGCCACTCACCTCATTGCGTCGTGGCCCTCCTTTCGTCCCCCGACAGGTCGCGGAAAAAAAACACGAGGGTGCATTGTGAGATAACCACTTCCTTGCAGATGACCCTGAATCTCGATCCAGCCACCCACCGTGGCATCCAGCCTTGCGGCCGGCCCACTCTTGGAATTGCGTGCCCGCGGGGTGTCACGGCCCGTGCACTCTTTCGAGAAGCCCGGCACGTCACCGACAGGTTCGTGCAGCGAGGCTGTCCGCTGACCAATCCTCCCCCAAGGGATCCGAGGGGTGACAAAGGGTGCACGCTGAGCTCGACACCTTGGGACTCCCTCGAGCCCTGCGTGTTTGCTTGCTTGCTTGCTTGCTTGCCTGCCTGCCTGCTTGCTCGCTTGCTTGCTTGCTTGCTCCTTCTCCTCCTTCTCCTACTCCTCTGCCCCCACTACCACCCAGGATTCCTTCTCCTCCTCCTCTTCCTCCTCCTCCTCCTCCTCCTCCTCCTCCTCCTATTCCTCGTCATCCACCCTTCTCCTGCGGCTTCTTCTCCTCCTCCTCCTCCTCCTCTTCCTCCTACGCCTCCCCTCTTCCGCCTCCTCTCTCCTGCATACTCCACATCTCCATCCTCCTCTATCCTCTCCGTCCTCGTTCTCCTCCTCCTCCTCCTCCTCCTCCTCCTCCTCCGCCTCACCACCATCATCATCATCATCATCATCATCATCATCATCATCAGCATCATCATCATCATCATCATCATCATCATCATCATCATCATCATCATCATCATCAGCATCATCATCATCATCACCACCATCATCATCATCATCATCAGCATGAGCAGCAGCAGCATCAGCATCAGCATCAGCATCAGCAGCATCATCATCATCGTCATCATCATCAGCAGCATCATCGGCAGCAGCAGTGTCGTCATCATCATCATCATCATCATCACCACCATCATCACCATCATCACCATCATCATTATCATCATCATCAACATCATCATCATCATCATCATCACAATCATCATCATCATCATCAGCATCATCATCATCAGCAGCAGCATATTCATTATCAGCATCATCATCATCATCATCATCAGCAACATCCTCAGTATCATCATCATTACCATTCTCAGCATCACCAGCAGCATCATCATCATCAGACTTGCCATCATCATCAGCAGCAGCGGCATCGGTATCATCGTCATCATCATCAGCAGCAGCATCATCTGCATCACCATCAGCATCGTCATCATCGGGATCAGTATCGTCATCACCGCCACCAGCATCATCATCACCATCATCATAAGCATCATCAGTTGCAGCATCATCAACAACAACATTACAAACATCATCAGCATGATCATCATCGTCATCATCATCAGCAGCATCAACATCATCATCCTCCTCATCATCAGCATCCGCATCATCACTCTCATCTGCATCATCATCACCATCAGCATCATCATCTCCATCATCATCATCATCATCATCATCAGCAGCAGCAGCAGCAGCAGCAGCAGCACCAGCATCACCATCATCATCAAGCTTCGCAGACAGTCCACCCCGCTGCTCTTGCTCCTGCTCCCCCTCCTTCTCCCCCTGCTCCTCCTCCTCCTCATCCAATCCTCCTTCCATTCCCCCTCCCTGCTCCTCGCTCCACCTCTTCCTCCCGCCTTCTCGATCGTCCATCCTCCTCCTTCATCTCCTCCTCTTTTTCTTCCTCACCCATCATTCTCCCCCCCCATCCTGCTCCTCCTCCTCCTCGTCCTCCTCCTCCTCCTCATTCTCCTCGTTTTGCCTCATGATCCTCCTCCTCCTCCTCCTACTCCTCAACTACCCTCATTATCCTCCTCCTCCTCCTCCTCCTCCACCCTCCTCCTCCTCCTCGTTTCCTCCTCTCCTCTCCCCTCCCTCCCTCCTCCTCTCCTCCTCCTCCTCCTCTTCCTCCTTATCCTCCTCCTCCCCCTCCTCCTCCTCCTTGTCCTTCTCCCCCTCCTGCTCCTCCTCCTCCTCATCCTCCTCCTCCTCCTCCACCTCCTCCTCCATCCTCCGCCTCCCTCCTCCCTCCGACGACGCCGCCCGCGCCGCCGACGACGATGCCTTGACCCCCCCACGCGAGGCGCTGCTGCCCCAGTCCGAGGGCATCTGCGCCCGCAGCGCCGTGAACCGCATGCTGTGCCTGCTGGCCGCGCAGCCCGTGGTCGGGCCGCCGCGCGTCCCGCCTCGATGATCCGCCCTGCGTCGTCCTTTCTCGATTCTCGATCCTCCTCCTCATCCTCCTCCTCCTCCTCCGCGGTCCCTCTTCTCCGCAATCCTCATCCTCATCCTCGATGTTCCTCCCTTCTCCCTTGCTTCCTCCTCCTCCTCCTCCGCCTCCACCTCTTCCTCCTCATCCGCATTTCTGACGGTGATCGGACATAGTTGGCTGGAACTCAAGCGTATGCCTCCTCCTCTCTTCCTCGCCCACCGTCGCCTCGCTGCCGCCAGCGGCATCGCTCAGGGAAGGATGGGGAGTAGGAGGAGGAGGAGGAGGAGGAGAAGGAGGAGGAGGAGGAAGAGGAGGAGGAGGAGGGGGAGGACCCAGGGGGTCTGCAGGACCAGGCTTTTGTTCGAACGCCTGCGCAGGTTCTCGGAGGTTTTTCTTTTTCTCCGGATGCGTTCCAGCAGCTGTGCCTCGCCGATATCGTTCTGGGGTGCCCGGGTCGTCCCGAACTGCCGCCGGAAACCCGAGCTACGGCTCGAAAATTGCACCCCCTCGCGTCGCGAGCAAGACACGGCGGGAGGTTTCTGACAATTTCCGGCCCATCGGGGCCCCCCCTGGTACCGTCAAAGGAATGGCTCGGGATTCCTGCTCGTCCTGGTGAAGGAGATCCGGACCTCTGGAGGCCCATGCTGCGAAAAGAAGCGCGGCGTCGCCGTTCTGAGGAGGAGGGGGGCAGGGTCACAGCCGCCCGGGTGCGGGGTCAACAGGTCCGGCGGTCTCTGGGCAGTCCGTGTTGTGTTCGGGTGCTGCTAGAACTAAGTCGGGCACGTCTTCCTACAGGGGGGGAGTATTCAGGCACGGTGAGGGATGAATAGTAAAGGTGCTGATACGGGCAATATTCAGGCTGCAACGCAAGATTGCGTTAGTTATACCGAGAAAGGGGCGCACGCCAAGGCATTGTATAAAGAATGGCAATGGTGAGTGATGAAGGGTAATGGCGAAAATGACGGATGCACACGACGATACGGATGACGAATACGATCGGCGTTTCTTAGTGATGTTCATCTTTCAGATCTTAGTTCGTCCCCACCCTCTCTCCTTAGTGAGCACCATCATATGCAACTCAACATCTCGCCACCCACACAGTCGGTGCTGCGAGGTGCAAGTCCGTGTTGATAGCGCGCTAGTTGTAGCTTCCCAATTGCAGGCCATCGCAACATGTCTGCCGCAGCCGACTGTTTGGCTAATGCTCGCAACCACATGGGCGAGCTAAACATCCGATAAGATGGTTTTGCTCTTGCGCGCTACGCCCCTGAAAAACACAAGGCCGCGTCGGCTTCCCACGCGCATGCTGAACAGGTACCGGCGTTGAACATGTAACAAAATCATTGTACGCGATATGCGACCTCGCAACCCTGTGTGGGGACATCATGAAATTCTGCGCGCTGCACACAAGAAAATCCATGATCCCGCTGTGTTGTTTGCACGCGTGGTTACCGTTACCGGGGTTCGTAATTGTTGCGCCTCCGCCTCATTCCACGGTCCGGCTCGCCACAGCTACAGGCAGTTGTCCCATGTCATGGCGTGCCACAACGTGTCATGAAGCAAGGGCTCCCCCGAGGGCGCGAAGTTATTCGCGCTTCGCGCTTCGCGGTCCTCGTTTCTCCTCCCCCTCCTCCTCGTCCTCCTATTCTCCCTTTGGGAGGGCGGCGCGAGAGCGCGAAGTTATTCGCGCTTCGCGCTTCGCGCAGCGCGAAGCGCGAAGTTGGGAGCCCGTGTGAAGGGAGCCAGACCTCACCCACGCGTCACTTCTGACCACGACCAGGTCGAACTGAGCCCCGTGGGCCTTCACGTCGACCCCGAAGACGGCTTGAGGACCGGGCGCCTGGGTTGCTTAGGCCATATTTCGGGAGACTCTTCATGGGGGGGGATCCCATGGGGGGATAGGATCCCAAGGGGGGGGGATCCCATAGGATCCCCTGGGGATCCCATTGGGGGGGATCCCCTCCTGCCCCCCCATGGGATCCCCCCCCATGGAGAGTCTCCCGAATATTGGGAGCGTGGGGTCCGAACTGCGGCTCTCAGACCTTCCTCGCGGGCCGACCGGGGAAGCGCCTGGGGCCGCCTGGGGCGCTCTTGATCTGGAGGCCCAGGTCCTCGAAGCGCTCTGCGGCACCCAATGCCGAGGACTGAGTTTCCAGGAAGGCGGGGAGGATTGCTGATGTCCTGGCGCCATTCCCCTCAGTGACCACGGAGCGAAAACGGGCCTTTCTCAGAAAGCAGGAGGCGAAGGAGCAGGGGGAGAGATAAGGCGGAGGGAAGACGAGGAGAAGGAGGAGGAGGAACGGAGATATGAGGCTCGAAGCTTTTCTTCCTCATCACCATTCTTCCTCATTCCTCATCCTCCCGTTCCCCCTTCCGTGCTTATCTTGGTAACTGGTCCGCATGCGTTTTGCCCCACCACCCCTCTCTGTCTCCTTCCTATCCCTCCTCCCCCTCCTATGCCTGCAGGTTGGCGACTGCTTCCTTTCGATCATCCCGTTCCGCTCTGGGGTGAACGTGTGCGAGTTGCCAGCAACGGTGGCACGGGGGCCAATCTCTCGAGTACAGTCGAGCATCTGATTATGAATCCTCCTCCCGAGAAGTTGGGCCATCGTTTCTTGGCCAACGTGCTGGAAAGCTGGCCATACTGTTCGGGCATGTTCGCCCCTCCAGCGTTAAGGGCAGAAGTTGGCCCAGGCTTGTTTTAAGAAACTTCCGGACAGCTGGCCCAGACTTCTTAAATGATGATCTTCGTGGTTCCATGTTCGGCAGTATCGGTTGCGGGCGTTCCAACTCGGGGCCTCCTGTTCGAGGGATGGCGAAGTTGACGTCTCGCTCTCGGCGCACGAGCTCGAGAAAGTATGGCTCGAGGGCGGGTGCGCTGGCTGGGCAAAGGCTGTCGGAAGTGACAGCGTAAACCCTGAGACAGGTCAGGGATGGCGCGCCCAGGGATCCCAGAGTCTGCCAATCCTTGATCTGTCGCCGCGCCATTTGTTCCGACGCGCGGCCTTCCGTCTTGGGGAGGGCGCTTCGGCCATTAGGGCAAACGCCGCCTCGGGTGCGGTGGGCTTGCCGTGGTGCTTGCCGCGGTGCCGGCTTCGTCTGCTGGGGCACGGGACGCAGGATTTGCCGTGGGCTTGCCGTGGTGTCGGCGACGTCCACTCGGGCGCGTCGAGAACAAACGGCGCGGCGACATTCGACGTGCGCGGGCAAGACGTTTGGGCCTCTTGCGTCTGGCGCTTCGAAGCTCGTGCTCGTACTACTCCTCAGCATCACCATCCCCTGGCTCCCACGACCCATCCTTGCTGCTCTCACAGAGAAATCGGCGCATGTGCCGGGCTCGTGGCACCATGTTGAAAGGTTGCGTTTGCGGAGAGTTTGGCCTAGCAAATAGCCGACAGTCTTCCCGCCCCCTTCACTCTCACCCGCATCTGCACGGACTATGGTACCTACAGCACTTGTTCACCATGGCGAGCAAATTGCACTAATCTGTTTTGTTGTCCTCCAGGCTATTACTTTAAACGTATCATGGCTAGCGCGATTCGTGATGTAGTTCTTCGCGGTAGGGAAGAACGAACCCTGCAAAAAGTGGTTGCAACACATCGTTTGTTTGATGACAACAGTTGGAGGGAACGTTCCGACACAGTGGCGGTGAAAATCACGATCTCAGGCTCCTAGACATCAGATTCTGATTTGACAGCCTGTACGGACCCACCAGCACTGCACTCCTCGTCCTCGTCATCCTGCTCTTGTGCGCCCCTGTCATCCTCACCCCTCTTGTGGACGGCCTCCTCCTCCTCCTCCTCCTCCTCCTCCCATGCTCCCCGTTTCTCCGCGCCTCCTTCCTCCTCATCACCGCATCATACGGTGGGAGCGTTCGTTTAGGAATGCGCCCAGGAGGCCACAGACCCTGGAGGATTTCTTATCTGACGAGGGCGGCGGTGATACCCAGGGCCGGTCCACGATTAGAATTCCATTGGCATCCAGACCCTGGAGTCCTTATCTAAGGTTTCCTTGTCCAATGCCCCCACCGTGTCCCACCATGCACAGGCCCTGACGGGGACGACGTTCGGTGCGGCATGCCGGCAGAACGACCAGCTTCTCTGCATGAGCCTTATCATCGCGTTGGAGAGAGCGCTTCGATGGGCAATGATGTTCGAGCGCTCGCCATCGGCGGAGGAGAATGAGAAAAACAGGAGGAGGGAGGGCGAGGGAAGGGGAGGGGAAGGGGGAGGAGGTATGAGTATGAGTATGACCATGTGACAAAGTCAAACGTGCCAACATACGTGACGAATTACACATGAAGGCATGACTATACACGACCACGGCTCTGCTTCTCACGTGCACTTAAAACCTTAGGCCACAAACCACGCGAGACCCTATCGAGATATACAGCTCGATGTGTGGTGACACGCTGGGTGCAGACCTTGCCAAGTTCACGCAAGACCTCGGAAGCAAAGCACCCGCACAGCTTACAATACCAAAGCTTAAGATGTGTATGATATTGCATGGCATGACATTGAGGAGGATGAGCAGGAGGAGGAGGAGGAGGAGGAGGAGGAGAAGGGGGAGGAGGAGGAGGAGGAGGAGGAGGAGGAGGAGGAGGAGGAGGAGAAGAGGGAGGATGGAGGAGGAGGAGGAGGAGGAGGAGGAGAGGCAGGGATGAGGAGGAGGATGGGGAGGGCGAGGAGGAGGAGGAGGAGGAGGAGGAGGAGGAAGGGGATACGGAGGAGAAGATGCGCTCGCAGTGAGGGGCGAAAAAGAAAGACGATGATGAGGAGCTAGAGAGGGAGGAGATCATCATCCTCCTCGTCCTTGTCCCGCTTCCCCACCCTCCATGTTTCTTCCTTCTCTTCGTAGTCATCGACAGTCATCCCCCCCCCCGACGCCTCCGCCGCCCCTAACTCCCCATCCTCCTCCTGCTGCTCCTGAGAACGACTGCCAGCTGCCTTGTTTTATGGCTTGGGGCATTCCTGTAGATACCATTCAGACGATGCGGACCTCTCGACTGAGATGCGTCGCACGAGCCATCGAGCGGACACCGACGTGCGACTGATGCCATTCCTCCTCAGTTCGTCCTCGTCCTCCCTCGTCGGTGGATGTTGTATTCCGTGGGCTCCAGTTGCAACACGTGTGCGCAATCCATGGTGAGTGAGTCCTGCACCACTGCATCATGAACAGTCATGTACACCAATACCGTCGAGGACGAGTAGAATGACCACCGAGAAGGACGAGGAAGAGGGGAAGAGGAGGAGGAGGACGAGGAGGAAGACCGCGGGGGAGGATGAGGAAGAGCAGAAGGAGGAGGAGCTCGACCGCACTCCCTTCTCAATACCCGTTCCTCATCCCCTTCCGCCTGCCGGAGCACTCCACCGAGGTGTGGGTATTCGACCGAAGGGCGAGTACCCCGTCATGGGGCCTCCCGACGACACAGTGCTGGCCGAGGGCGACGTCCTAATCTTTTTGGTCGGCGCGGGGGGCACCCAGAAAAGCACGGGCGGCAGAGAGCACGGAGGAAGAGGAGGAGGAGGAGGAGGAGGAGGGGGAACAAGGGCAGGCACCTTGCCTGAGAAAAGGAGGAGGAGGAGGATGAGGAGGAGGAGGAGGAGGAGGATCAGGATGAGGAGGAGGAGGGGTAGGATAAGGAGGATAACAGTCTAGAATACCTGGTTGTTGCTGTCCCACGGGCAGCGGTCGACAGCGATAGCGTGAGAAGGAGGTGGAGGAGGATGAGGAGGAGGATAAGGATGAGGATGAGGATGAGGATGAGGGTGATGGTGATGATAATGATGAGGAGGAGGAGTTGGAAGAGAAGGAGGAGGAAGAGTAGGTGGGGGAGGACGGAGGAGGACGGAGGAGGAGGAGGAGGAGGAGGAGGAGGAGGACATGGGAGGATAGTTGGCCGTTGCTGTCCAACAGGCAGCGGGCGACAGCAATAGAGAGAGAGGAGGAGGAGGAGGAGGAGGAGGAGGAGGAGGAGGAGGAGGAGGAGAAGGAAGAGGAGGAGGAGGAGGAGGAGGAGGAGGAGGAGGAGGAGGACATGGGAGGATAGTTGACCGTTGCTGTCCAACAGGCAGCGGGCGACAGCAATAGAGAGAGGAGGAGGAGGAGGAGGAGGAGGAGGAGGAGTTCCGTAGCCATTTTGGCTCAAGTCCGTAGCGGTGGCTCGAGGACTAGAGTTCTTTCTGGCACGGGGGATTCACGGCCCCCAACAGCGATCTGCCAGTTGCATTTCTGGTACTGTAGTGAGGTTTCATCCCTCATTTGCGAACGGTTTACTCTGTGTCATAGTTGCTTGCTTCTCTCTCGGATGTCTCATCTGGGGAATGGCTGGCAGTGTGGCACATGCGGGTATTTCAATTTCGGCTTTCGGCCGAAGTGCAGGCAGGCGCAGTGTAATGGTCGGAATCCTGACAGCCCTACTCCTGCCCCTTGGCATCATGTGCCCCAGGGACAGTGGGCAATGGGGCCGCCAGTCTTCGGAGGCGGGGGTGCTGGTGTGCGCCAGCCGAAGCCGCCCAAGAAAGGAGGCGGCGCCAAGGGCGCCAAGCTCTCTGACGAGATGGCCGAGCCCTGGTTGCAGATGTCCGACGAGCAGTTCGACGCCGCCTGCCCGGCGCTCGACCCGTCCACCCGCGAACGCCTACGTGGGCAGCGCTGGAGGGCCAAGCTTGGGCTGGGCCGCATGGCGTCTGTGCAGCAGCTCAAGTCTGCGCAATCAGCCGTGGATCAAAAAGCCGAACAGCTCCTGGCCGCCCAGAACGCGCTGGGCAAGAAGGAGAAGCACGCGCGTGAGGCCATGCAGGCTTTATGCGATCATCGAGTCAAAATCCAGAAGTTGGAGGGGGAGGTCAAGACTCTCATGGAGGAGGCGAGGGAGGCGGCTGCTGGGCGGGCCCCTGCTGCTGCGCCCGCTACGCCCCCCCAGGGCCTCGGCCTCTTGGCGACGGAGCTCACCGACGCCATGCGCGGCGTCCCCGACGGCACGCTGGGCCCGCTCGAGGCTCCGTTGCGGGCCTTGCTCGCGGCCTTGGCGCTGGCCGCGCCTGGGGAGCCCGCGCCCCCGGCGCCTGCGGCCGCCGCTGCTGCCCGGCCGGCAGGAGCAGGAGGCGCCGCTGCAGCAGCACCTGCTGCACGTGCGCCTGCTGCAGCCGCTGGCTTGGATCCTGGGGGCCCTGGAATCCCTGAGCCTGGAGTGCTTGCCGCCGTTCCCGGCTTTGCGCAGGAGACCGCTGTCGAGCAACACATCCCGTCTGGCGACGAAGGCGAGGATGACGACGACGATTGGGCCGACGGCGGCAAGCCGGCGAGCATGGGCGCCAAGCGGGCCATCGAGGAGCAGACCTGGCAGGAGATGCTGGAGGCCTGCGATGGTGATCCTGCTAAGCTGGCCACGGTCAATGAGCTTCGGGCGTCCATGCAGAAGAAGCCCAAGTGCCTTTAGCCAGATGGCGTTGCACCTCGCCGAGAGCTTTCCGGGGGCGTCCCGCCGCCTTGATTGGCACGCCTCGGGATGGGATGCAGGCCCGGCGGTCACTTCGGCGCCTGCCCTGAGGATCTCGGACCCCTCGGGGCCTGCGCCCCCCCGACGGGACCTTGGAAGGGGACGTGGCGCTGGAGAGGCTGCGGGTTTTCCCCAGCGAGCGGCGGCGGGCGAGGCCCGTGGCGCCGCGGCTGGCGCGACGAGTGATTTGCCATCAGGGCCGACTTCCAGGGAGGGCGACCAGGGTGGACTCGCTTCTGGTGTGGCGACCGGCATGGCCGGCAGGTATCTGCGGCAAGGAAAGTTGGCATCGAATTTCCGTTTTTATTTTGCCAACACGACGTCTTGGGGGCAGAAAGCCTGGGACTACCTGAACCAGGATGGGGGCTTCCAGGAGGCGGATCTTATCATGATCGCGGAGCACCACCTCCGAGGCGGCCAACATATTCAGGCCATCAAGCGGTTTAAGCGCTTGGGGTGGTCCACGGTCTCTGAGGCGGCAGTTGCGACGGCTCGTGGGGGAACCCACGGGGGCGCGTGGGCGATGGTGCGGAAGCATCTCCACCACCTTCCCCTCCATCCAGAGGTTAAGCAGGCAGTGCAGGAACAACGAGACGGACGGCAACGTACGCAGTGGACCAGCCAGACGATCCGGATGGCGGAGTGCGACGTGATCTTCATAGTCCTCTACCTGGTCACGGGCTTGGGCCTGCAGGGAGAAAACCTCACTATTCTACCGGAGGTCGCGGGCTATGTTCGCACCCAGGGGAAGCCGTACATCATAGCAGGGGACTGGAACATGGAGACCAACGAGGTTGCGGCCAGCGGCATTCAGCTCTACCTGCATGGTGTTTTCCGTAGCGCACGGGGGCCAGCCCCAGGAGGCGCTCGCACCATAGATTTTTGTCTTGTGTCCGAGGCCCTCGGCCGGACTTTGGTGCTGAGCTGGGATCCTTGGTCCCCCTGGGCCTCGCCGCGTACGGGTGTTTCGGGAGTGCTTCATTGTGATAAATTTGTCCAACTCCACACCGTATTAGTCCAGCCTCCTGTCTATGTGCACGCAGCAGGGCCAGACCTCCCTTGGGAAGTCCATCAAGCCAGGGTCCGTGCCTTAGTTGCCCGAGGGATGCAGGCTCCTGGGTGGGCCCATTTTTCGGCCCCTGCGCGGGCCCTCGGCGAAACGTACATGGCTTTTTGTCTCGCATCGGAGTCCTGCCACACCAATCGCGACTCCTCTGTTGATTTTCTAGGCGCCAGCATGCATAGGGGTTGGATGGTCGCTGTCCAGGACGCGCCTTTGTTGGAGACTAAGCCGCAAGGGTGGCTGGCGGAAACCTCCAATCTCTGGGTCTGGTCCGCACTCCATTCCCGGCTCGTCGAGTGGCACGGTCTCTGTAGGAAGTCTCGGCCGCTTGGCTTGGCCCCCGGTCGATTCGCAGAGGCGCTTGCCCGCGTCAACCGGCTCCCCCGTGTTTTGGGGGAGGGGCGCGAAGAACGCGTGCTTGAAGAATGCAGAAAGTTGGGAGTGCAGGCTGTTGTGGATCGCCTGGCGGCCGCCCTCAAGATGCTAAGTCAGGTTCTCCGCTCCCTCGAGGCCTCCCTCTCCAGGCTGTCCTCCAGGGGCTTCAAGGATTGGGCGAGGCAGTCTCTTGGCAAGGGCAGCGGGGCCCTGCACTTCACACCAAGACTTGGGGGTTGGAGGCTCCCGAGCTTAGCTGTGAACGCTCCCCGGAGGGCGAAATCCTTGTTGACCCGCAGGGTGCCTTGGCCTCGAAGCATGAATTCTGGGGGCACCTTTGGCTCGCGGGGACACAGGACCCCGGGGCAGCCTGGTGGGGGGATTTCCGTGCCAGAGCCATGTTGGACTCCCGTGATCGGGATCAGCTCACGGGGGACCAGCTTGCAGATGCTTTGAAATGGTTCCGGCCTGTGGTAGGTCAGGGGGCTGATTTTCAGAATCCAAGGGACTGGTCTAAGCTACCAGTGGAAGCCCATCAGCAACTTCTGGACCTGTTACGAGAGGTCGAGCGCGCGCTCACCTGGCCCCCGCAGGTCCGCATGATCATAATCCAGCTGAGTTTTAAGAGCGTCGTCGAGGCCGACAGACCAATTGCCCTCACACAGGGTCTCTACCGAGTCTGGGGCCGATCTCGACGTTGTGATATAGCGGGCTGGACGTCGGAGCGGGCTCAGTTTTGGGATCGGGCTGCGAGGGACCCGTCGGCCTTAAGGGCGGCCCTTCTGCGCCAGACCAGCTGCGAGGTGGCTTCCGCCATGGGTTTCAGCTGGATCCAGATTCTCTGGGACCTGGAAAATGTTATGATCATGTTCGGCTCGACGCAGTGGTGGACATAGCCAGTCGAGTTGACTACCCGCTCATGCCACTTTTCCTTGCCCTGGATATGCGCCGGGCGCCTCGGCGGCCCCGAGCCTCAGGGGCGGTTTCTGACATCATCACTCCGGGCAGGAGCCTGCTGGCAGGGTGCTCGCAGAGCGTCGACATTCCCAAATTGGCCATGTGGGATATCCTGGAGACGGCTCACGCCAATTTCCGCCCCCTGCTCTTGGAGTCTTGGGAGGATGACCTGAGCCAGCGGCACGTCGGTAAAGCTGAGGTCATCTCCCCACAGGCTGCCCGAGCCAGCGAGGGCCTAGGCCAGCTTCTTCGGGATAGTGGTTTTGTGATCCAGCAAGAGTCAGGCCCTTGCAAACCCTCCCCACCTCGCCCCGGGGATCCTCGCGGATTTGGCCCGGAAATGTTTCCGCCTCCGGGGGGGCAGAAGCGGTAAGGACCTGGGCATTGGCACGGTAGGTCCGCGGCGCTCTGTCGCGATCCACAAGCAACGTTTCGCTGCAGCTAGTCACAGGTCCAGCCAAATTAAGCGCGTAGTCAAGACGGACCGCAGGGCCCAAGGCCTTGTCCGCACCTGTTGGCTCCCGCAGGCTCTCTGGGGCTGCGAATCCCAAGGCGCGAGTCCGACGATGGCCCAAGGGGCCAGAGCGGCCATGGCGGGCATGGTGGGGCGAAAGGAAGGTGGTTGTGCGACCACGGTGCTGCGATGCGCTTTCCAGGGCCCCCACTGTGACCCCATGATGTCCACTAGGATGAGGGTTTTGCGTAAATGGGCCGGTCTTCTTCCTTCCCTCATGCGAACGAACGAGCATGGGCTCCGCGTTGCGTGGGGCCAGGCGCTCGGTCGCCTGCAGTGCGTGGTGACCCGGTGGAGACGAGTAAATGGTTTTGTTGCTGCCGCTGTTGCTTGTCTTCTGGAGGCGGGGTGGAACCCTGAAGAGCCAGACCGTTGGGTGGATCCCGACGGCGAGGTTTTCCACGTTTAAACTTGCGACCATGAGCGTTTGCTGGATTTGGCTCTGCTCGAAGCCTTCGACAAGCAGGCTTGGAACAAAGCGAGCGAGCATTACCGCGGCAGCAGCCTCGTAGACCGCGCTGACATGTTTATCCCGCTGCGCAAGCTTAACAAGCTCCGTTCAGCAGGAGCGCACGACCAGGCCGCAGTCTTAGAGATGATTATTTCTGGGGCTCTTTGGCCGGCGTCTCGGCATTTCGGAGTTGAGGCTCGGAGGCCTTTCCCGAGGGTAGCCGAGGCCCTTCCTTCGGCCCCCTCGGCCCCAACCCAATTTTCCTCAGGGGGCCGCGGCGTGGTAGACGATGAATTCGATTTTGAAGCCATGGCGCAGGAGGCTGAGAGGGAGGATTTCGCGCAGGAGGAGGAGGAGGCCATGTTTTGTGAGCTCTGTGATGAGGAGCCGCTTCAGGCCTCTAACCCCGCGTGGACCTCCCCGAGTTGCCCTCGGCGCGGGGCCCCTCAAGAAACCTTGTTGCACCAGCTCTGGACCTGCCCAGCCAACCTCCAAATCTTTGGATTTAAAGCTGAATTAGTTGCCCAGGCAGAAGATGGCGCGACTGATGCGCCAAGTTTCTGGCTGAGAGGCCTCCCACCGCTCCCCTGGACCTACCAGCATTGTCGCGTTCCTATCCAGGGCGCGGAGCGCCTCAGTCCGCAGCTCCGAGTGGATTCTTTCCAGCTTGATTCGGGGTGTGTGATCGGGTCGGACGGGGCGGGCGGGGAGGAGAGCGAGGACCCTAGGCTGAGGCGCTGTGGCTGGGGTTTTGTCATTCTCCGAGGAGCCCAGCACTTGGCCTGGGGACTAGGCCCCATGCCGGGTGATCGGCAGACGGTCCCAGCAGCAGAACTATATGCTATCACGCGTGCCGCCCAGCTTCCCACTGGGCCGATCACTTGTGTTATAGATAATGCCGGTGCTGTCTCGGGCATCCGTGCGGGGCCCCGCATCAAGCACAAAAAGATGGTGCGGCTCTGGGCCGATTTCTGGGCGGCGGTTGGACAACGGCCGATTGCGATTCGCAAGATCAGGTCGCATTTATCTATGGAGGATGCCCAGACTTTAAATTTTGACCCCATAGACTGGCAAGCAAATCGATTGGCTGACAAGGCGGCGGAGGAAGGTGCGCGTTCGGCCCAGGTTCCTTTTGAGGACCGTCGGAACGTGTTCCTCGCTGACAACCTGTGCTCCCAGGTCCTGGATTCCATCTTGGCTGTTTCAGTTTCCCTGGTCAAGCAAGCGCCGGCCCTGTACGGGGCAGCGGCCAAGGGGAATCGCCAGGAGGAGGCCAAGACCCGTTCCGCCCAGGCCAGGCAGGCTCATCTTGAATCCTTGGCCTTCCTGTTGAGCCAGACCCAGCACTCCGTGGAGCAGCGGGCTCATGGACCCTGGAGGTGCGCAATTTGTTTTGCACGTGACGGAGGGGACAAAGAAGCCTTCCTGCGGTCACCGTGTGCGGGTTTTCCTACTCAAATCCATGATTCCCATCATGTCGATGCGTTCAGGGGTGTGTTTTGGTGCCAGGTCTGCGGTGGGACGGGTGTCCCTTCTCGCGGGAAACTCCAGAAACTTGGCCGTCGATGCACCCCTGGGCTCACCGACCACGGGAAGAGGGTATTGAACTGTTTGACAGCAGGGAAATTGCCCCCAGATCTCAAGGCTTGGCCTGATTGATCGGGGAAGGCTGTGCCGTCTCCTGTCGCGGGCCTCGGCGGGGCTGTCGCCCCCCGTCGTTGGTCGACAAACCTCCACTGATGGAGGCGGCACGGGTTTTGTTTTCCCTCCCCTTTCGGAGGCCCTCAGTGGACCCTTCCTCCGCAGGCAGGTAAGAGGTAAGAGGAGGAGGAGGAGGAGGAGGAGGAGGAGGGAGGAGGAGAAGGGAAGGAAGAGGAGGGAGGAGGAGGAGGAGGAGGAGGAGGAGGGGGAGGGGGAGGAGGGGAGGAGGAGAGGAGAGAGGAGGAGGAGGAGGGGAGGAGGAGGGAGGAGCTGGAGCTGGAGCTGGAGCTGGAGGAGGAGGAGGAGGAGGAGGAGGAGCAGCAGCAGCAGCAGCAGCAGCAGGAGCAGGAGGAGGAGCAGCAGGTGAAGGAGGAGGAGAACGGAGGACGCAGGACGGAGGAGGATGATGGGGGACGGAGGAGCAAGACGGAGAAGGAGGAGGATAATCGGCCGCAATCTCCAGCGGGCAGTGGCCGGCAGCGCCATCGAGAGGAGGAGGAGGAGGAGGAGGAGGAGGAAGAGGAGAAGGAGAAGGAGAAGGAGTAGAAGGAGGGCGGAGGAGGAGGAGGACGGAGGACGGAGGAGGAGGAGGAGGAGGAGGAGGAGGACGACGACGACGACGACGACGACGTAGGCAGCTGCACTGTCCAAGGGGCAGCGGCCGACAGCGATAGCGGGAGAGGAGGAGGACGACGGAGGACGGAGAACGGCGGAGCACGGAGGACGGAGGAGTGGGGGAACCTCACGCTGGCGGCGCGGGCTGGGGCCCTCGGGCGCTCAGCCTGGCGGAGGCGCGCTCACGCGCGGGCCTTGGCGCTCCGGGCGTGGCCCGCGCCCTGAGGACACCGCAGGCGTGCGCACCGACCACGGCGTCGGTCCACCCCGCCAGCCGCCCTTCCACCAGCCTCGGGCCAGCCGAGAGGGTAGGATAAGTGAGGGGGGCGTCACGAAATCTGCTGCATGCCGCCGGTTTCCGCCCCGCCGCCAGGCCCACTCCTCGATACATGGGCGCCTCCCAGCTCCATGAGGCGCTAGAAAGACCAGCTACGTGAGCTGATCCTCTACCCTGCCCTTTGCTGTCCTACCCTATCGTCCGCCCCGACAGCTGGGCGCCAGCGCCGCCCTTGCTCCCCGAGGGCCTTCCATTACTCGCAGAGTGCCTACCCGCAAACGGCCGAGCAAAGAGCAAAGGTGCACTGGGTCGTCGACCCCCCGCGGCGTATCCAGGCCATTTGCGAGCAGCTGCTTTGCGAGTAGAGTGGAAAGCGCTGGTCCACTTGCACCAGCTGAGCCTCAGAGCCGCCGCGCGCGCAGCAGGCTTGCCCCTGCTCATTAGACTGCGCAGCGCGGGCGGCGCGGTTCGAAGAAGAAAAAACGCCATACGCATAAACGTTTGGCGCTCTGCGCGGATTTCTTGTATCTGCGCGGTCCCAGCGCAGATCCAAGAAATCTGCGCGGAGCGCCAAAAGTCTATGGTTGTGACGTTTATGTCCGGTGGTCGTGCCACAGGGCATGCCTGACCTTGGGACCACTAGGCCTCGCAGCGCCAGACCGGTGACCTTCGGAGCCGGCGTCGCCAGCCGCCGAGCACGTTGCGGCCAAGCAGCAGTCGCCCACCGAGGCGATGCTATCCAGAGGCGTCGTGCGCCGGCTGCCCGCGACCGTGTGCAGACGGCAGATGCGTCACAGCGGGCCGTGACACGCGGCAGGCACGGCCGCGCGCCACGATGGCGCGGCCAACGCGGCTACGGAGGCAGACCCAGACCCCCGACGTCATGATTTTTTCATGACGTCGACCCCATGAGGTCCTGACCCCTTCCCCGGGACCGGTTTCGTTTTGTCGACTGTCCCGAGGCCCGGCGAGGGCCTCCAGAGGCAGCAAATGGCGAGAAACCTCCGGCCGTGATTTTTCCATCATTCGAGGGGCTTTGGGAAGGCCGAAAAGGGGCAGCGGCACCCCGAAGGCCGCCGCGCCTGGTCGGCGACGGCGCCCCCCTCGCCGCGCCAGCTTCGCCGTGCCATGGGGCACTCTTCGCACTCGGGAGAAAGAGGCTCTGACGCCTGACAGGTGAAGTGACGTTGATGGGCGCATTTTCCACCACTACCATGGGTAGGAGAGGGAGGAGGAGGAGGAGGAGGAGGAGGAGGAGGAGGAGTTGGAGTTGGAGTTGGAGTAGGAGGAGGAGGAGGAGGAGGAGGAGGAGGAGGAGGAGGAGGAGGAGGAGGAGGAGGGGAGGAGGAGGAGGAGGAGGAGGAGGAGGAGGAGGAGGAGGAGGAGGAGGAGGAGGAGGGGAGGAGGGAGGACGAGAAGCGGAAGGAGGAGGAGGAGGAGGATGATGAGAGGAGGAGGAGGAGGAGGAGGAGGAGGAGGAGGATGGATGGATGGATGGATGGATGGACTCGGCATTGCGCTGTGAGTCTGAAGACACTCACCCCTCGAGCTCACGCAAAGAGAGATCGCTCGGGGACACCTCTGAGCAGTCGTGCGATCTCCTCGGACCGAACGAGGTCAGGCGTGTGGGCGCGCCGTGCAGCTGTGATCACCTTTGATCAGAGCCGAGCAGGACAGGAAACAGGAAGACGCCCGCGGGCGGGGGGTGATACCCCTCTGGCCCCTGCGGGCCGAGCTCGACGGCGCGGAGAGCACCGAGCAGGCTCCCTGGACACCCAGAGTCCCCGAGAAGGACAAAAAAAAACCAGGCCGAAGAAAAGAGCCGACGGCGCGCCCTAGAGACCAGGGGCGGCGAGAGCGACTAGAGGGGCCTGGTGCTACAGCGAAGCTACTGGAGGGACTCACGTCGTCACGTAGTGTGCTGGTCGCCCATCTCTTTCCGTAGGATCCGCCACCCATGTCAGCCCTTCTGGCCGTAGTGGATTTGGCGGTTCTTGTCTAGCAGTTTCTGGGCCATCGATTCCAGGTGGCCCAGAGGGGCCGTCCCCATCTTCTGGCGGCCGCCCAGAACGTCGAGGCATGTCTCCCGAGGGCCGTCTGGGTTGACGCTCTTCAGTGTGATCTGGTCCGCGTTAGCGAACTGCATCCTGGTGTACTGGTCGTAGTGGCGCGTGCGCAGCCTGAGGTGGAGCAGAGCTCCGAGCCCGTCCCCATGCAAACGAACTGCTGGTAGAAGGTACGCGGGAGCACGTGCCCCTGCGGGGCCTCCTGCTCCACGGAGGCCGACGGGTACTTGAACTCGGCGTGAGCGATGTACAAATGTGGTGAGTTGGGGCTTCGCCTCGGGGACCTGCTCCGCCTCTGCGTACATCTTGCCCGCTTCCCGAGCTGCGACGATCGAAGTAGCCGTGGGCGGGGTCACGATGCTGATCCATTCCGAGGCCGCGAGGTCCCTGAGCTGCTGGGCGTGCTGGCGCGCCATCTTGGGGAGGAACGTGACCGCCTGCTGCAGGTCGCGCGACTTCAGGGCGCCCTCCAGACGAAGCATGATCGTGTCGTAGTCCCAGGTGTGCAGCGCGTGGGCCTCGAAGATGTCGCCCGCGTAGACAGAGCGGTGGTCTCGATCGTACAATGTGTTGAGGCGGCGTCCTGCTCCCATGGGGGGCCTTGCACTTGCACGGGGCGTGGAGGAAGTCGATCCTGCGTGACCGTCCGTGCGCCCCGATGAAGGTGTCCCCGCTGACAAAGAAGGTGTCGTGGTCCGAGAGGAACCGTTGCCAAAGACGTCCAGAAAGGCCCTCCAGCTCCAGGAAGGGGCCCACGGCGCTGTCGACCTCGCTCCACAAGTCGGGCTCGAGCAGGGACGGGGGGCCGAGAAACGTCTCGTCCACGGAGTCGCCGAGCTGAGGTCTGCCCCGCTGAAGGGCGCGCGTCGACTGCCCACAGACTCCAGCGTGGTGCGTGCCCACGAGATCATAGCGTGGGTCACCTGGCGGTATGAGTTGCGGCTGGAGCAGGATTCGGATGGCACAGAAAGGTGCCGAACCATGAGGAGCACGTCCGAGGAGCGGCACTGTCGCGCCGCAGCAGCCCGAGAGCGCCGCGGGCGGAGGGTAGATCCGACGTAGGTGTGCCTGCGGAAACCGCTGGTGTAGGAAGATGCTCCCCCCGCAACTCTTGTTGGTCCAGCCGAAGGAGAGCTCCCAGTGGTAGTCGTGCTGAAAGAGGCTGTGGCGGCCGACCAGTGTCGGGCGGCGGCTCGTCCCAGGGAAGAGGATCACGCCCATGTAGTGCTCGCAGGTGATCTCCTGCGCGCGGGTGCTGCCCGTCAGGTAGAGAGGGTTGTACACGTAGAGCCTGGTGTGCTGAGCAGGTTGAGGCTCTCGCTCCTGAGTGCGTCCAGGGGCGCGGCAAGCGCCTGTCGACATGTAGGCGGCCGCCCGCGGCGAGAAGCCGACGGCCGCGAGCAAGAGGAGTGCCTCCATCATGGGCCTCTTGGGCCCCGCGGGCGCGTGGGCATCGCGCGCTGCTCCCCTGGCGGGCGATGAAACAGGGTGGGAGGGCCGCGTGTCCCTCGACCTTCAGCCGTGGCGGCGGCTGGGGGAGGAGGAGGAGGAGGAGGAGGAGGCGGAGGAGGAGGAGGAGGAGGAGGAGGAGGAGCACCTCATCCTCCCTTCTCCCCCGTCCTACATGTGGTAGTCCCAGAGATCCGATGTCGTGTGTTTTTCAATGCGGGGTCCCTGGAAGGGTCGACCCATTCCCCAGGACTGGCTTTTCATCCTGAGTCGTTGTTTAACAATCCCGGGGCCCGGTGAGGGCCCCCAGAGGCCGAAAATTGCGAAACACCTCCGTCTTGATTGTTTCAATGCGTTGGATCTCTGTGGCGGAGAAGGAAAACTTGCCCATCAAACGTTGCGCCTGACCTTGGGACCCGTTGGGCCTCGCGCGCGGCACCGCGGCAGGGCCCTTCTGCGCCCCCCTCCCGCAGCGGGTGCTCCCCGGGGCCCCCTGGGCGGGCGAGGAGGGCAGCTGGCCGAGGCGCTCGCGGGCGCGCCGGGCCCGGCGCGGCGCCGCATGGAGCGGTCGCTGGCGGCGGCTCAGAGTCGGGTACTGCTAGAAGTGGCCAACCCAGTCCCCCTCGAGTCTTGAGAACATCACGACGGGAGGTGTCTCGCTATTGTCGACCTCTGGAGGCCCTCACTGGGCCTCTGGATCATCAAACAACAAGCCAGGATGAGAAACCGGTCCCGGGGAATGGGTCCAGACCTCAGGGGCTCGACGTCATGAAAAATTCATGACGTCGGGGGTCTGGGAAGGGCGCGTTTGGCAAGCCCCGGCACGAGTCGATCGAGTGGGCGAAAGAGTGGCCGTTCGCCGAAGTGACTTTTGGTGCGGGCCCACCGGGGTCCCCCGATCGCAGAGTCCGATGCTATGGCAGTGGCTTGCGCGCTTGTGTTTGGCCCCCCCGCGGCTCCTCAAAAAGCCGAGCACTAAAGGTCACTCTTATCCAGGGTCACTCTTGCGTGTAGTCGGGCATGTCCCTCCACAAGAGGAATTTGCAAAAATATTCCAAACATGGTCTAGGGGCGATGGTTCTGACTATGTTTGGATATGTTTTGACTCTTTTGGCGTTTCTTCCAAGATCCGCCTGTAGGAGGACATGCCCGACCCAATGCCAGAAGTGGCCAAGGGCGCCTCTGGCAACCCCCCCAGATCCACCACGCAATGATTTTTCGTAACGTTGACCCCCAGAGCTCTGGGTCCAGACCTAGGTCTGGACCCCTTCCCCAGGACCGGCTTCTCATCCCGAGTCGTTTGGTGACGGTCCCGAGGCCCGGCGAAGGCCCCCCGAGGCCGAATTTCGCGAGAAGCCTCCCGTTGTGTTTTTGTCCAGGACTCGACGGGGTCTGGGCTGGCAGCCCCCGACGCAGGGCGGGGGGCCAGGCAGCTCCGCAGCAGGCCGCGGCGCGCCGCCGCGGCGGCGTGGCGCCCCCCCGCGCGGACCCCCATTTGGGGCGCTGCAGGCCAGCGGGGGGCGCTCGGCCAGCGGGGCGGCGCCCGAGGGTGATGTGGCTCCCGTCGTGCTCAAGGACCACCTCCCAGAACTAATTTCGAGTGGTGGTTTTCCACCACCACCACCACCACCATCAGTTGGAGGGGGAGGGGGTCCTCCTCCTCCGCCTCCTCCTCCTCCTCCTCCTCCTCTTCCTCCTCCTCCTTCCCCCTTCCCCCTTCAACTTATGGTGGTAGTGGAAAACAGGCCCATCATCGAGCACCCAGAGAGGTATCGAAACAGTGTCCAGCGAGTGGCGCCCTCCAGGGCCCGACGCGCGAAAGCCCTCCAGTTTCGGCACTTTCTCTCTGGTGATCGGGGCTGAAGTGGGTTGAAACATCAGAACCCGAGGGGTACCAGACCCCCTCGCGCTGGGAACAAAAATCACGACGGGAGGTTTCGTCGACAAAAATCACGAGGGAAGGTTTTTCGCTACTTTCGGCCCCCGAGGGCCCCCGGCGGGCCTCGGGAGCTTCAAGAGACGGCTCGGGACGACGAGCCGGCTCCGTGGAAGGGGTCCAGACTTTTGGGGGTCGACGTGGCGAAAAAACACGCCGTCAGGGTCTGGGGAGCTAGCGGAGGCGCCATGCAGTCGAGACGCGCAGGGACGACGACGACGACGACGACGACGAAGGGCAACCGACGACCGAGGACGCCGACATTGATAACTGGCAACGCCGACGCCGCCGACGACGACGACCGACGGCGCCGATGCCAACGACCGACAGCGCTGCAGACTGCAGACGACGATCACCATCCTCGCTTTCGTCCTCCTCCCTCTTCTCCTTCTCATCCTCATCAATCTCCCTCGCTCGTCTCTCATCCCCCCCTACTCCCTTGCACCTCCTTCCCCTCTCTCTCCTCTCGGGCCGAACGAGATGAGGGATAGGGAAAGGGGACGGTACGAAATCTGCTGCGTGCAGTTGGTTTCGGCTCCGCCGCCAGGCCCATTCCTCGATACATGGGCGCCGCGCCGGGAGGCGGCGGGAAAATCAGCTACGTGAGCTGATTATCTACCCTACCCTTGGCTACTCGGCACGAACGAAATGGGTACGGGAATAATGGGTACAATAACTATCCAACAGCAGTCCCTGTTCAGTTTGAACAGAATTCGCTGTCCGCGCCGCCGCGGCCTGTGTCCACTTGAGACAGAAGGCCGCCTGCCCAACAGTGGCCGCTGATGGTTTGGGACAACATGTGTTGTTGGGCATTGAGCCAATTGTTTCCGTACCCCATTCGGGCGTCCAAAGCTATCCCCCCCTTTCGTTCCCCCCGATCATCTCTCCTCCCCCCTCCTCCCTCGCACTTCATCTAGGAGGAGGAGGAGGAGGAGGAAGAGGAGGAGAAGGAGGAGGAGGAGGGAGGAGGAGGGAGGTGGAGGGAGGAGGAGGGAGGAGGAGGGAGGAGGAGGGAGGGGGAGGGCGGAGGAGGGCGGAGGAGGGAGGAGGAAGGAGGAGGAGGGACTCCCCCCCCTCCTCCCTCGCACCTCTTGCCCCGCTCCCTCCTCTCGCCCGTCCCGCTTCCTGCCTTGCGCCCGCCTCTCCCGCCTCCCGCCACCCGTGCTGCACTCCGATCGAGGCGCGGAGGTGATAAGGGCCACGTTGGGCGCTCGGGTGGGGCTCTGGTTTTCGGGCCGGCTCTCGGGTTAATTCGGGCCTGCCCCTCTACAGGGGGAAATGTCAAACATTGTGTTTTTGGTTTTAATACGGCTTGGGGGCGATTTTTCTATTTGAGGTTTTGACGCTTCTTTGCTCAAACAGTAATATGGGGACGATTGTTTATCATTTGTTGACTATGGGTTAACATGTTGTGTTAAAAGCTATACACACAACAACAACAACAACAACAACAACAACAACAACAACAACAACAACAACAACAATTACTAGCACGTGGGGACACTCCGTTCTCACCAGTGCCAGGGTTTTCATAGGAGGCGGGCAATACCCCCACTTTGTGGGGGGCCGGTTCAAGCTCTACAAAATTTCCAAACGACTCTTCGCCACCACCCACACCCAGCTTCCCGCCCTATGACGTTCGGACACTTCACTTCGTGCATGCGGACGACCGTGGCTACTATTCAGGG
>CAUYUJ010014091.1:0-5000 GCA_963575745.1 Prorocentrum cordatum
GAGACATCCTCAGATGCTACAGAAACATCATCATCATCATCATCATCATCATCATCATCGTCGTCATCATCATCATCTTCATCATCTTCATCACCATTATCATTATCAACAACATCACCATGATCATAATCCGCAGCATCATCATTATCATGATCAGCATCAGCATCATCAACGTCATCATCGTCATCGTCATCATCGGCATCATCATTATCATCATTATCAGCATCGCCATCAGCATCTTCATCGCGATCATCATCATCATCATCACTGTCATCAGCAGCATCATCATCAGCATCGTCACCATCATCATCAACACCATCATCCTCAGATTTATCATCATCATCAGCATCATCAGTATCACCATCACCATCAACATCAGCATGACCATCGTCACCAATACCATCATCATCATCATCATCATCATCATCATCATCATCATCGTCGTCGTCGTCGTCGTCGTCGTCGTCGTCGTCGTCGTCGTCATCGTCATCATCAGTATCACCATCACCACCAGCATCATTATCATCAGCATCACCATCATCGTCTTCGTTGTCGGCATCATCGTCATCGCCATCATCAAAGGAGGAGGGGGAGGAGGTGAAGAGATGTCGGCACCGTCGGAGTACTAACAAGAGCCCCATCCTCTGGATCTGGGGAATCACAAGACGGACGGGGCTTCCTCCATCTGCGGCCTCTGCGGGCCCCCGCTGGGCCCCGGGACCGCCAGAAACCTCACTCGGGATGAATAGCCAGCCTTGGGGAAAGGGTCAGGACTTCTGGAGGCCCTGTCTTTCGGCGGCGAGCCCAGGGTGGAAGTGAGAAGGGGCGGGCCTTCTGAAAAGATTCCGGACCCCCCCCCTGGAGGCACAACAGAACTTCTCCGAAGGCCAAGAGGACTCTGAGAAGCCCGGTCGCCTTCTGAGAAGGCCTGCTCCTTATCACTTCCCCCCCTCGCTTGCCGCCGACCGTTCCCTCGTCGTGTCTTCGTCCTCCGCCTCCGCTGCAAAACGAGATCGAAACGGAAGCGGTCCACGACATCGCCGACACACCGTTCAGCTCGCGCCCTGCCCCCCGATGCGAGACGGGGCCAGATGGCATCAGGCCGGAACCAGCAGCGCCATGCTCGGAGGGGGAGCTATTACCCTCGCTCGCATCGCTAGCGGGCCGTAACGCGCACGTCCCTGCGTGCGCTGCTCCTCTGGCGGCCAGATCGGCTCAGGTCTGCACCCGGGGTCCCCCGAGAGCGGGGGCAGAGCTGCCCCGTGTGGCACGAGAGGGTTCTGGAAAGGCGCCGCTGCGTCGACGGCCAAGCCTCTCGCTCGAGCCAAGGCGGTTGCACGGCGGGGTGAAGCGAGGTGGGAGCAGGAGGGCGGACAGGAAACAAAGCCAGAATATGGGGAGCATGACGGCGAAGAGAGAGGGAGGACGAGGGAAGAGAGGGGAGAAGAAAGAGAGTAAGGGAGGACGAGGGAGGGATATGATACATGACGACCACGGAAACAAAAACACTCGTGCGGGCGCCAATGCTTGCAACTCTCCAACGGAAGTGTGTTCCCTTGGATCAGACACACCGCGCGCGCCACGTTTTAACATAAAGCAATACCATTAGGTCGGGCATGTCCCCCTACAGGCGGATGTTGGACGAAACAACAACCCAAACATGCTCAAACATATTCAACAATAATCGAAACGTTGTCCCCAGACTATTTTTGGACTATGTTTGAATATTCCTCCTATAGAGGGACACGCCCGACTCAACGATACCCGGGGGACACACGATCGTCACGCGCTTCATCGCAAAGCCCTCGAGGCCCAAGAAGCCCAGGGGCAGCAAGGGCTCCCGACTTCGCGCTTCGCGCTGCGCGAAGCGCGAAGTGCGAAAAACTTTGCGCTCTCGCGCCGCCTCCCAGGGAAGCAGAAGAGGATGAGGAGGAATCGGAGCACCCTGGAGGCAGGCATTGTGCTTCTTGGCATGGGCCTCCGCTGCGCGCCTGGCCCCGGTGGACACCAGACCCAACATGGGCTCGGTGCGGGGGCCGCGGATTCGGAGAGGGGCAGCAACAGCAGCAGCAGGAGCAAGGAGAAACAGGACCGGGGAGGAGGAGGAGGAGGAGGAGGAGGAGGAGGAGGGGGAGGGGGGGGGAGGAGGAGGAGCAGGAGGAGGAGGAGGAGCGAAGAGCAGGATGAGGAAGGATGAGAAAGGGAGGGAGGAAGGAGAGTATGGGGCGTCTCCTTCGTGGTCGCCGGGTACAGCCCCAGGTCGAGCAACATGGCGCGGATCTCGCAAAGCTCCAATCCGCACTCCCCCGTGACATGGGGACCCGCGGGCCGCGGTAATGCCACCCAAGGTGTTTGAAATCCGGTGGCCAGAAATTTTGAAATTTTGGAACACACGCACTTTGAGCATTAAGACATGAAACGTTTAAAATCTTGGAGCATTGACAGTTTGAAAACGTCTACGCCAAAATAGTGAACGTCTCCAGGCTTGAGTGCCTTAGCCGAGCGGCCTTCCTGGAGCTCGCCAGGAGGACGCGCATCGACAGGGTGTTGGACCAAGGCCGTGCACGGCAACCACGAAACCGAAAATCGACCGAACCGACAGCGGAACCGAAACCGACCGAAGTCGACAGGCCGTATGCAGCCAAAAAGGGCGCAACGACAAGGCAACGAGACAATGCCCGACCGAAGCAAACCAACCAAACGCAACCGACTGCGACACAACCGAACGGACCGAACCACGAACACCCTTGTGGACCATGACGACGAGGACTCAGACGGCGACGAGGGCGAGGGCGACGCCGCGTCCGAGGGACGATGACGACGCAGACGACGGCGACGGCGACGACGACGATGGCAACGCAACATTACTCGTCATGCGGCAGCGCAAAAAGGGCGGCGAAAATACGACTCCGCTCCAATCGCCACTCGGCAACACAAGGAGGCTGGACAAAAATGCTTCCCTGGTCTACCTGTTAGGTGGGAACGCAGGGAGACGAAAGGAACATGCTCATCGATTCTACGCGTAATATGGCACAGCCGAAGGTCGGAAGAAAATACTGCTCTCATCTACTCGTGGAGTGGCAACGCAAAAGGTGTGTGAAAACATATATTCTGCTCTACCGGCCTCATGGCAGTGCAATTGAAACGGGTCCGCGCATTGGAGCTCCAAATGGCATCCAAGATGGCAGGGTGATGCCCGAGCAAACAAAACAACGAAGACAGATCAACAACTGGATCTGAACCCGCATATTCCCTTATAGAAGCATCACTATGCTGGAAACGACCCTGCCTGTTAGAACTGAAGATGTTATCCGCCGTTCCTCCGAACAGTTACGGGTGTCTCCTGTTCCCTTGAAAGAATGTGCAAACTGAGCGTGAGCCCCGTCAATCCTCCCGCCTCCTCCACCCGTGGTTCCCCTTGGTCCCGAAAACCATTGTTGGGAACTCGCGCGCGTGCCCTGGTTGAACAAACAAGTTGCACTTTAAGCTTGTGCCATCGTCACCCATCCCCTCTGCTCCTGCCTTGTCTCCCCTGGGCCCACAGAAAATCATTTGCCAAAAAATGACGCTTCCTGCTTCAAACAGCACTGAGAAGATGCAGTTGAGCGTGGGGCCCCGTGGGCCCCCCTTCCTTCTCCTCCTCCTCCTCCGCCTCCTCCTCCTCCTCCTCCTCCTGGTCCTCCGTTGACTCATTGTGGCATCGGAAAACGTCTCTCGAGCATAGTCATGCAAGCGCTCCCGAATGCTTCCTGCTGCAGCGAAGACGCAAAGACCAATTGCAGTTTCAAAGCGGATCCCCATCGCTCCTCCCCTCCCTCCCTTGCCCTCCCACACTAGACCCATAACAAAACAGCAATTCTTGAACATGTGCGGGCATCTCCTGCTTCAGAACACAACAGACAAGTCGGCTGCTGCATGAAAATGGCCGTCTTGGCACTCCCCCCGTGTTCTCCTCCATACCCCCTCACCCCACCCCCGGAACAGTATTTTTGGAATGCCATGGGCACTGGTTCATCCAAATGTCCAAAACAATCCTATATATTTTAGTTGTGGCTGCCATCCAGTCCGCCACTCGCCCTAAGGCCATGCCCAAGAAGATGATCCTGGCAAAGGGCCCATACATATGCAATTGTGAATACCGCAATTGTGAGCCCCGCCTTCGGTGGAGCTCTCTGTGGGGCCACGAGACGCGTGAGGGGGGTGCCGACATGGGTGAGGTGGCGCCATGCGAACCCTGCCACTGGGGCCTCCGGTGGGCGCCCTAGGACGCCACGAAACGCGTGAGGGGGGTGCCGACATGGGTGAGGTGGCGCCATGCGAACCCTGCCACGGTGGCCTTCGGTGGAGCCCCCTATGGGGCCACGAAACGTGTGAGGGGTGTGCCGACATGGGCGCGGTGGCGCCATGCGAACCCTGCCACTGAGGCCTTCGGTGGAGCTCCCTATGGGGCCACGAAGCGTATGAGGGGTATGACGACATGGTTGCGGTGGCGCCATTCAAACCGTGCCACGGTGGCCTTCGCTGGAACTCCCTGTGGGGCCACGAAATGTGTGAAGGTCTTCCGAAATGGGCGCGGTGGCGCCATGCGAACCGTGCCGCTGGGGCCTTCGGTGGAGCTCCCTAAAGGGCCACGAAACGTGTGAGGGGTGTGCCGAAATGGGAGCGGTGGCGCCATGCGAACCGTGCCACTGGGGCCTTCGGTGGAGCTCCCTACGGGGCCACGAAACGCTGTGCTGGGTGTGCCGAAATAGAAGCATGCGGAGGGCAGAGGCAAGGAAGGGGCGGAGGGAGGAGGGTGAGTAGCGCGGCAGGTGAGTAGAGGTGAGGAACGCGGGGCGCTGTCTCTTCAAAACGAGTGCCCTACACCAAAGGATGGTTGGGGAAAAAACATGTTTGAAACATTCGTGCGTCGGGCGTCTCTGGCTTAAAAACGCACAGAACATCTGCGGCATGTGATGCCCCCCCTCGTTTCTCCCTCCTCCAAATCCTTGGCCCACCTC
>CAUYUJ010014091.1:10000-20000 GCA_963575745.1 Prorocentrum cordatum
AAAAATAAGAAGAGGCGCCGCGAGATCTGGGGAAATATCATGGCCCCCGCCATGATATCCACCCCCCCCTAGTCATCACCCCCCTCTTTTCCGCCCCCGACATTCCCCCCTTGAGCCTATCACCCGCGAACGTTGCCCCGAGGTGCCCGACGGGCAACTCCAGTTCGTGGGCGGCAGGGGAAGAAACAAGACAAGGCGGACGAGAGAGGACGGGAGCTGGGCGCGAGCGCGCGCGCAAGGAGTGCCCTGCGGGGGACGAGGCAGAGACGGCCTCGACGGGCCATACCCTGGAGACAGCGGAACCGGCCCGGCAGAGCATCGCTCGTGGGGGGCCGGGCTATGCCCCGAGGATCTCGCTGCAGACGAGGTCCGCAGGTGGGGAAGGCTGCGAACGCTCTGCCGCGCAGCAGTGTGGGATGGTACGAGGCTGCCACGCCCCAGCGGGCGCAGCAGCGCAGTGGCGTAGACGACGGCAGCGTGGAGAGGGACTGCTGATAGCCCACCAACCACAGCAGGCGGCCTAAGAACAAGCATCATACCGAATGATACGATTGCACGCGAGCGAATGGGTGCACACAGGGAATATTCAGAGGCAACCTGATGGATGCTTATGCGGATGCACACGTAATGGCTGGCGATGGAAGAGCACGCGGCCACAAGTGTTATGCAGCTCTCGCCCAGGCAGGCAGCGTCCTGTGCTTCCCACCCTCTTCAGGAAAACTCGGCCGTTTCGATTCGGTCTTCGCTGGCGAGGAGAACTGTAATGCATCCTGGCCCTTCCTCCGTGCACATTTCAGACCAGGACGAGTTCCAACATCGACTTCCCCGTCGTTCGGGAGAGCCCGACCCTGGCACGGCTTACCAAGGGCAAGCCCCAGCTGCGAGAAGCCGCGCCGACAATGCCCCCTCGACTTCCTCATCGGCATTATGCTCCTCCTGCTCCTCCTGTTGCTCCTCCTCCTCCTCCTCCTCCTCCTCCTCCTCCTCCTCCTCCTCCTCCTCCTCCTCCTCCCCCCCTTCCTCGATTACGTTCGAACGTCCGTCCTCCTCCGCCTAGACCCTCCTCACCCTCGACCCCTCCGTCGCTCCCTTCTTCCTTCCCACCCTGCTGCACGGCCGCCGCCGCCGCCGTCGCCGCCACCGCCCTTCTCGTCGCCGTCTCGCCGTCGCCGCCCGCCGCCCGCCGCTGTCACCGTCGTCGCCGTCGCGCCTCCGCCGCTCGCCGTCGCCGCCGCCGCCGTCACCGTCGTCGCCGTCGCGCCTCCGCCGCTCGCCGTCGCCGCCGCCGCCGCCGCTCGTTCGTCGCCGCCGCCGCCGCGCCCGCCGCCGCCCGCCCGCCCCGCCCCGTCGCCGCTCTCGGCGCCGCCGCCGCCCGCCGGGCGCCGCCGCCGCCCGCCGGGCGCCGCCGCCGCCCGTCGTCGCCGCCGCCGCCGCCGCCGGGAGGGCGAAGAGAGGCGCGCCCCCTCGCTGGCGTTCTCGGGCCGCGCCGGGAGCCCCGGCAGGCAGCCCTCCACGAGGGCCCCGCGCGGCTTCGCGAGGCCTCGGCCGCCCGAGGGCCGAGGCGGCGCCGGCGGCGGCAGCGGCGGCGACGGCGACGGCGGCAGTGGCGACGGCGACGGCGACGGCGACGGCGACGGCGACGGCGACGGCGACGGCGACGGCGACGGCGACGGCGACGGCGACGACGACGACGACGACGACGACGACGACGACGACGACGACGACGACGACGACGACGACGACGACGACCCTCGACCTGCACCTGCCACACCTTCCGCGCGGAAGGCGCCGCTTCGCGACGCGGCCGCGGAGGCCGAAGCGCAGCTTCGCGGTGCCTCGGCCGCCTGCAGGCCGAGGCGGCGCCGACGGCGGCGGCGACGAGCGTCGGCGGCTCAGAGGAAAGGGCCCCGGGGATGGGGTCCTTCGGCCTAAGACCTAGATTTAGGAACAAGGAAGGGCGACACCAACACCCAGAGGGCGAGGAGATGCGAGGAGGCAAGAGGGAACTCCCTGGTGGTGTGGTCCCCCCTCTCGCTCGAGACATCCGCAGCCTCCAGCTCGGAGAGGCATCGCGGACCTCTTCGATGGCGGTGGGCCCCCTGGTGGTGTTGGTATCGCTTCTCCTCCCAGATTTGAACGCTCGAATCATGTTGCTCCCATCGTACTTCAGGACCACATCCCAGAAATAATTGGAGCACTCAGGAAAGTATCGAAAACAAGTGTCGAACGAGTATCGCCTCCCAGGGCCCGGACACGTGACAACCCTCCAATTTCGGTACTGTCTTGATTATCAAGATCACGTCTGGTGGTTACGGCTGAAGTAGGATGGAACATCATAATGCTCGACATGGGTACGGAACAATTCCGCACGATGCCCAACAACGCATGTTGTCCAACACCGACAGCGGCCGCTGTTGGGCAGGCGGCTTTTTGTCTCCAGTCGGCAACGTCCGCGGCGGCGTGGACAGCGAGTCTGAACAGAAGCTGGTGTCGGTCTTTGTGCCCATCCTTTCCGTACCTACTTCGATCGTCTCGACCAGAAAGATCTGAGGGTATGATTTGTTCAGTCTGGCGTTGTTTCCTGGATTTCGGCCTCCGGGGCCCAGCATCGGGACCAAGGACCATCAAAAATGAGCCCGGGATGGAAAAAACACCCCGTGGGGAAGGGGCTGGGACCTCTGGGGCCGCGGATTGAGCACATCACACGAGCGGATGTCTGGGGACAGTGAAGGCTCAGTTTGGCACCCTGAGATCCGACCACTTCAAAGAAATTCAAAATGGCAAAAAATCACGACCAGAGTACGGGACCCCATCTTTATGCGCTCTCTTTCGAGCTATTCCTGGGCCTCGGGGCCGTCAAGAAACGACTCAGGATAAAAATCCCGTCCCGGGGAAGGGTTCGAGACCTCCAGTGCTGAAAAATCAGGACGTCGCATGTCGGGGGCTTGGACTTCTGAAATCTGGGGCAACTTCCCGGAAGTTCCTTTGGACGGACCTGGGCAAATGCCTGCAGGAAACGCGGGAAGGGCGTACGTGCTCAAGAAACCGGGCCAGCCTTCCAGAATTGGTCCAGAAACGCCCGCCCACCTTTTCGCGAGGCAGCTTCTCAATCAGATGCTCGACGGCATCGTTCCCGTGCATGTGATGCTCGTGGTGCCTCGTGCTGCACCCCCGGACACTCCCTGCATGGGAATGCTCCCGTCCGGGCTTTCAAGGGCCGGCCCTGCGTGCCGCGCGTGCTCCGATGGCTGCTGCTGGGTCCTGCATGGCTGCCCCCGGAAACACTGGACCCGACAACTTGGCCTCTTTTGGGGCACTGGTCCTGCTTCTACGAGGCGGGGATTTATCCATATCCACCGCCTGGGAACCGACGTCCTGGTGCCCCAGCGGCCCGAATATGTCTATATCCCTCGCCTGCCGAGGCTGCGAAAACTGACCCTCCAGGCGGTGGATATGGATAAATTCCCGCCTCGGAGCTTCCGCCTCAGCATGGGGGAAGCGGGTCCTGAACCCTGCAACCCCCCCAAGACCCATATTTCATCCTGAGCCGTTTTCCGATGGTCCCGGGGCCTGTGGAGGGCCACGGGAAGTCAAAACTGGCGGAAAACCTCAGGATCCGTTCCCCTCAGGACCCGTTTCCCCCATTGCGACCGGTTTGGCATCCACTGGCTTCCGCCGAGCTTCCACTGGCTTCCGCCGGCGGAGGCGGCCCAATCTTCCTTCCGCCAGCTCGCGTCGGCCTCCCGCCGAAGGCGAGCTGTGCCGAAGGCGGAGCTCGTTCTGGGACGCGCCGCGTTGAGGTGGCCTCCCTGCATACGGCTTCCCGCCCCCGCTGGGCCACATTGCCGCACTCTCTTGTGTGGCCGCCTGGCCTCTTGGAGCCGCGCACCGAAGCCTTCCCCTCGCCGACTGGACTCCCCCGTGGCTTCCCGCCCGAGTGTAGGGGAACGAAACATATTATAACATAAAAACTCGGAGGGCCGCGCGGACTTCTCGGATCGGCGCTGGACCCCCTCCCTGGCGCGCGGAGCGCGCCAGGGGCGGCGCCGGAGGCGCCGCCAGGGGGGTCCAGCGCGAATCCAAGAAATCCGCGCGGAACTCCGAGTTGTATGTTTATGTCATTCTTCGTTCCCCTACTCCTCCCTGAGAGGTCCTGGCATTGCAATGTTTTCACAACGGGCGCTCTCGCTCAATTTTGGGCCCCGGGACCCTCACAGATCGGTCCGGCCCGAAAAATTATGCAGAAAGATTGGGTCTGGGGCTTTCGTCGCGATTTTTCGCCATGTTGCAATTTTTGAGCAACGTCGGATCTCAGGGCTATGCAAGAGGGACCTTTAGTGCGCGGACTGAGGGGGTGCAAGGTGGCCCAATCCAGGCGCGCAAGCAGCCGCTATCGCATCGAGCTCAGCGATCGGGGGGGCCCTGGTGAGCCCGCACCAAAGGTCACTCCGGCGAAGGGTCACTC
Source organism: Prorocentrum cordatum (assembly GCA_963575745.1). NCBI lineage: Eukaryota > Dinophyceae > Prorocentrales > Prorocentraceae > Prorocentrum > Prorocentrum cordatum. Next base: position 14,466 of record CAUYUJ010014091.1, read on the forward strand.
TTTCGCGCAGTCGACTGCGGCATGGATTCCCGCCCCACCGGCTGCGGGTGTCACACGTCCTCGTTCTCGCGCTCCCCGACGCTCTCGAGCTGAGCTCCGCAGACATGGGGCTCCACAGTTTGTGCAACTATACACACACACACGGCATCCCACGATGTAGCTGCACGGATCGACGGCCTGGTGTCCACTACAGTTCTACGGATCAACTCTTCACTTGTACGATTCCCTGTCTTCCTCTTTTCCGCATTACTCTCATTAGGTCGTCGTCTTCTTCTTCTTCTTCCTATTCCCTTCCCACGCTGTCCTCCTCCCCTCTCGCTAACCGCGCCTGGTTGATCGACTGGGCGCGGCCGTGGACCCTGGATGTCAATGTTGCCCTCTCCTCCAGGGACCTTCTTCGGCCGGCAAGCTGCCCCAACCTAGCCGCCGACGAGAAAGGCCGCGCAGCAGCGAACCAGATCAAACCCTCTCTCTACCCGCAGACCCCGGACGCCACCATTTTTCCATGGCCTGGACACAGAAGAAGAACAACACACAAAAACATAAACTTTTGGCGCTCCGCGCGGATTTCTTGGATTCGCGCTTGACCCCCCTCCCTGGCGGAGCGCGCCAGGGAAGGCGCTGGAAGCGCCGCCAGGGGGCCCAGGCGCGGATCCATGAAATCCGCGCGCAGCGACAATTCGAGGACACCAAGACATCTCGACCCCTTGCCTGGGACTGTCTTGTCATCCTGAGTCGTTTCTTGACGGTCCCGGGGCCCTGCGAGGGCCCACAGAGGCAAAAACTTACCAGAATCTTCTCGTGACCGAAGAAGGTTTGGGGAAACCAAAATGTACCGATGCCGCCACCCCCTGGACCTCTCCCGCGGGGCGTTCTGCCCAGAATTTCGAGGCGAAGCCAGCGGTGGCGACGACGGCCTCCCAGGAGGCCCAAGAAGGGGAAAACGAGCAAAGGGTAGCAGTAGAGGTACCTTTTTCCTCCCAAGAGACGGCGCGCGGGGCCCAGGGGCCGAGCTCTTCCGCAGCTGGACGGCCAGCACGCTGATGCGGTTCATCCGCACCTCCCGCCGGCTCTCACAGGCCTTCGGCGGCGGTGGTCGCTGGCGGCCGCCGCTCGATCCCCTCCTCCGCCGCGTCCCCCTCCTCCTCCTCCTCCTCCTCCTCCTCCTCCTCCTGCACTTCCTCCTCCTCCTCCTCCTTCTACTCCTCCTCCTCCTCCTCCTCCTCCTCCTCCTCCCTCCCTCCCTCCCTCCTCCCTCCCTCCCTCCCTCCTCCCTCCCCCCTCCCTCCCTCCCTCCTCTTCCTCCTCCTCCTCCTCCTCCTCTTCCTCCTCCTCCTCTTCCTCCTCCTCCTCTTCCTCCTCCTCCTTCGAGCCGTGGTCTATAGGCCACCCAGCCCAGTTCGCGCACTACGCCCCGCGATGCGCGACCTGCAGCTATCTCCTCGCTCTTGCGCCTCCTTGCTGGAGAAGGGCAGCCCTCTCCAGCCCTGGCGGCGATGCGCGAAACGCGGTTCTCTTCTCGTTCCCCGCGGGTGACCCAGGTACGGCCGGACCTAGGACAGAATAACCTCCTTCAAGAACATGAGACCCTCCGCCGACCAAACGGAAGAACATTCGAGGGCACCCCTCCCCCATGGTGCACAAGAACATGCGACAAGCACGAAGAACACCAGCGCACCCTCCCCGAACCGACCTCGATCTGATGCCTCGGCCCGACCGTATCTGGGGGGGGGGGGGGGCGTCTTGGGGGGGCTTTTCGGGCTTTCTGGGGCCGCCAGTGGCTGCCACAGTGGGGCCTGCGTGGACTCTCCTGGCCAGCCTGGGCCTGCCCAGGGCTCTCTCGCGGGCCGTCCCGGGGCCCTCGCGGAGACCTCTTGAGCTGCCCTGGGGCCTACGCGGGGGCCTTCCTGGCCAGCCAGGACCTGCCTGGGGCTCTCGTGGGCCGTCTTGGGGCCCCCGCGGGGATCCCTTGAACTGCCTTGGGGCCTGCGCGGGGGCCTTCCTGGCCAGCCAGGACCTGCCTGGGGCTCTCGTGGGCCGTCTTGGGGCCCTCGCGGGGATCTCTTGCGCTGCCTCTGGGGTGCTCTATGTATATGCGCCACGGCGCCCTGCTCCTCGCCAGCCCCCCTCCCCATCGCCCTGGTAGGGCGAAACATCAGCGCTCACGCTTGCGTCTTGCGCGGGCCAAGCGCTCACCTGGACCTCGCTAGAGGAGCGCGCGCGTGCAGGAATCGCCGCCGTCGGGGGGCCACGGGGGGGGGTCGTGCGGAGCGCCGCGCCGCGCAGACCGAGCTCTTAATTGCCCGCGCCCCCTCTGCCTCTCCTCGCCCCTCTGCCTCCCCTCTCTGCTCCGCAACCCTCCCTCCACCTTCCCGCCCCCATCTCAGCCCCCCTCTTCTCCTCCCCTCCCCGTGTATGTAAGTTGAGTCGAACCTACAAGGTTTGCCGTAGGTAGAGGAAGGTAAGGGAGAGGGTAGCGATCCCTTTTTCCCATGCGCCGCGGGCAGGCGGCGCTGTACCTGTCTCCAGTACCTGAGCCGAGACGGCAGCAGCAGATATAGATATCACACACGAGAAAACCCAATCCATGGATGACTTGAAAAATTGTCATATGGATACTGGGATCGATTGTGAGATCGACAATGAGATCGATAGTGTAATCGATAGAGGACGATTGAAAGGTCGATCGTGAGACCGAGCGTGAAATCGATTCAATGAAACCAATAGGGAGATCGATCGCGAGATCGCTCGGGCGATCTCTAGTGAGATCGCTTGCGAGATCGATTGTGAGATCGATTGTGAGATCGATGGTGAGATCGATTGTGAGGTGGATGATGAGATCGACGGTGAGACCGATCGATAACAAGATCGACCAAGCACCCGGGAACCTGGGAACCTCGCCGCCCACCGAAATCGGCCTGGGAACCGGGAACCGGGGAACCCGGAACCAGGAACCCTGGAACCCAGCGTGCGACCAGAATCGGCGGGAAACTTTCGTCGAATCCTTCAACCTCCAGCAAAGGGACCCCCTCCGTGCAAGCACTGATTGGGGGAATCCTGATGATATGAGCGGACTTCACACACACACACGCACACGCACACACACACACACAAACACACACACACACAAACACACACACACACGCACACACACACACACACACACACACACTCCCCGCCCCCTCCACCCCATCTCGGCCTCCCCCCTCCGCTCGGCCCCCACACTGCACCCTCGACATCCCGCGCCGCGGACAAGGCCCCGACCGGCGGCCTCGGCCCCGAAGTGGTCGAGGGGGCCCGAGAGGGGAAGGGCCACGTGCGCCAGAACTGGGCAAGAGACGCCCGTCGCAACTGCGACGGGGGCATTGGATGGGGGCTGAACCTAAACGGTGTTGTTCGTTTTCGTTTCGTTCTCGTTTTCCCTCGCTTTTGCCCCGATTCCGCCTTTACCTCAAAACGAAGTCGAAACGAAAACACCGTTTAGGTCCAGCCCTGCATTGGATGAGGAGCCCTCCGCTGAGGAGCCCCAAACCCTGGAAGCAGGTGGACGTCCAATCGTGGATTGGCCATGGGCATCACCGCCGCCCTCCCTTCGCGGACGCCCCCGCCGCACTGCTCGAGGCGGTGCCCGGAGGTCGGGCCCACCCATGCCGACGAGGGGCGCGAGTCGGCTCCGGGCCAGCGCCGCAACTGGCCACAGGTGTCCCTCTCCCCCGTCGATCCGCAGGCCCTGTCGCGTTGCGACACTCGCCCGACGGGAAGCTGTTGTTCGCTACCGTCGGCCTCCGGAGATCCTTCTTGGGCCTCGGGACCGTCAAAAAGCAGTTTTTGGTCGGCGGGGCGAGAGCGAACCTCTTCCGCTAAAAGCTAGGCGGGCTACGCACAGCTTTAATTAGGGAGACAGGGCACATGAGGGCGGGGCCACAGGCGGCTGGAGCGGGCGGAGCCCGGGGTGCAGGCGGTGCCGAAGAGCTTGCACAAGAAAAAGTACGCCGCGGACAGGGACCGGAGGCGAAGATCCGGAGGGCGAGCGATGTGGTGTTGCCGTCAACGGCACGCCGCGAACACGACCGTCAAAAAACAGCTCGGGATGAAAAACCGGTTTCGGGGAGGGGTCCAGCCCTCTGGGGGTCGACGCCGTGGAAAAGTCACGGCGTCGGGACGCTGGGTCTTCCCCTCTCCACTTCATCCATACCGACCCCCCGCCCCCCTCCGTGGACATTCGGCGGGTTGGCTGCGTTCCATCCTGGGCGTTCTTTCACTTGCGGCCTCGAGACGTCGTCTTCTTCGGGGCCCCGCGCAATCAGAAAACTACTCGAGACGAGAAGACGGCTCAAGGGAAGGGAGTCAAAAGCTGCGGAGCCCACGTCCACTGAGAAGCCACGGGCTAGCTTGGCATATTTCTCCTCGGCGGCAAGCGAGGAGGGGGTAAAGTGAGAAGGAAGGAGGCCCTCTCAAAAGGCGGCGGGGCTTCCCAGAAGCCCTCCAGCCTCCACTCGGGCCTCCTGAAAGGTCCCGCCTGTCTTGGAACACCTCTGGGAAAGCCCGAGGACGTCCGCGCCGTCCGAGAAGGGTTCGTCCCCTCTCGCTTCCACCCTGGGCTCGCCGCGGATCGAGAGTGCTGCCCCTCTGAGAAGCCACGGGCCAGCTCAGGAGGAGGAGGATGAGGAGGAGGAGGAGGAGGAGGAGGAAGATGAGGAGGATGAGGAGGACGAGGAGGAGTAGGGTCTGAGTAGAAGGAGGAGGAGGAGGACGAGGAGGAGGAGGAGGAGGGAGGAGAGGAGGAGGAGGGAGGAGGGAGGAAGGAGGGGAGGAGGGAGGAGCAGGAGGAGGAGGAGGAGCAGGAGGAGGAGGAGGACGACGAAAACGACCACGAAGACGAAGGCGAAGACGACGACAACGATGACCAGCTCGGCATGCTTTTTGTCAAAACGGGGGGAGCGGCCGGCGCGGCCGCCGCGCCAGGCCACACAGCCGCAGGGGCGGATAGCTGCCGCCTGCCCGCGAGAAGCACCGCGGCCCCGCCGGCGGCCGCCAGCCCGGCGCGCGCGAAGGCGGCGGCGGGGCCCGACGCCTCTCACCGGACCCTCCTCCTCCTCCTCCTCCTCCTCCTTCTCCACTTTCTCCTCCTCCTCCTCCTCCTCCTCCTCCTCTCCTCCTCCTCCTCCTCCCCTCCTCCTCCTGCCTGTCTCCTCCTCCTCCTCCTCGTCCTCCTCCTCCTCCTCCTCCTCCTCCTCCCTCCTCCCTCCTCCCTCCTCCCTCCTCCCTCCTCCCTCCTCCCTCCTCCCTCCTCCCTCCCCCCTCCCCTCCTACCTCCTACCTCCTCCTTCTCTCCTCTCCTGGCCTGCCTCCTCCTCCTCCTCCTCCTCCTCCTCCTCCTCCTCCTCCACCGCGGGGCGGAACTTCCCATCGTTCGGGCGTCCAACCCCCCGTGCATGTTTCGGCCTTCGTGCGCGTAAGCTTCTTGCGCGGTGATCCCGGATGCTCCTCGATGGCCTTCGCCGAGGAAGCGGGCACACGTCCGAGCGATGCCGA
>CAUYUJ010014091.1:26744-49244 GCA_963575745.1 Prorocentrum cordatum
GGCGGCTCCCCTTAGGGGTGCTGAAATGAGCGCCTCGCTCGAGACAGCCTCCAAATCTGCTCCGAAAGCGAAGGATGTTGGGCACAGAAACAGGCAAACCGCCTGAGACATCCCCACAAAATGGCCGCGCACGAGCCCGTGCAACCACCGCTGGCGGCTCCCCTTAGGGGTGCTGAAATGAGCGCCTCGCTCGAGACATCCTCCAAATCTGCTCTCCAAGCGAAGGATGTTGGCAAGACAAACCGGCAAACCGCCTGAGACATCCCCACAAAACGGCCGCGAACGGGACCGTGCAACACCCCTCGGCGGCTCCCCTTAGGGGTGCTGAAATGAGCGCCTCGCTCGGGACATCCTCCAAATCTGCTCTCCAAGCGAAGGATGTTGGCAAGACAAACAGGCAAACCGCCTGAGACATCCCCACAAAACGGCCGCGAACGGGACCGTGCAACACCCCTCGGCGGCTCCCCTTAGGGGCGCTGAAACCAGCGCCCCGCCTGAGACATCCTCGCAATCTGCTGTTTATCGAATAAGTCAGACAATGAGAAGGTCTGAGTATGAGTAATTCTGAGTATGAGTAAGTCTGTGTATGAGGAACTCTAAGTAAAAGGAGGAGGAGAAGGAGGAAGTCTGAGTATGAGTAAGTCTGAGTATGAGTAGGTCTGGGTATGAGTAGGTCTGAGTATGAGTAAGTTAATGTGATCAGGTCTTAGTATGAGTGAGTCTGTGTATGAGTAAGTCTGTGTATGAGTAAGTCTGTGTATGAGTGAATCTGAGTATGAGTGAGTCTAAGTAGGAGGAGACGAGAAGAGGGGAGAAGGAGAATGAGGAGTAGGAGGCGTCCAAGTAATAACAAGAACCCCATCTTAGGATATGGGGAATAAGGAACGAACCTCCTTAAGGAATAACGCCTAAGGAACGATAAATAACAAATAACGCATAAGGAACTGTAAATAACGCATGCAAACCTAAGGAACGACCGAGCCCCTTTTGAAAAGTAAGTGTTCCTTATTCAAGCCGCTCACTGTAATGCACTCCCTTCAGGGGACGAGGCAGCCCGAGTCAGAGTGGCTATACGGCGGGCCGGCTGGGTGCTGGCGGGGGCTTCCCTCCCGGGTCGCAGGGGTCACGCGGGCGTAAATAGTGGCACGTGCCGCATGCCCACGAGTAGCAGTCGGTCGGCCCAGCTCCTCTGATGCACTGAGGAGTTGCCTACGGCAAACTCCTGCCATGACTGGATACGTGGGCTTTCTGGACCGTGGAACCTTGCACGGCCTTCGCTCTCTGAGGCACCGACACAATTTTCCCCACACGCTTTCCTCTACAGTCGCACCAGGAGTGCCCAACCACCTGCACTAGGCAAACCTGGAATCACCTGAGGGGCAACCTGCAATATGCGAGCCAGCACGCGAGACCATGGCCATGGCAGATGGACTAGAACGGGCCGAGCCACGGCAACTCAGAAGGCCTGCCCCGCGATGGCATATCCTGAAGGGGCCCTGGGACACACAAATAAATACACACCAATAAACGGATTCCCCATCTGTTCCCAGATGTTCTGGGTTTCTCTCCCCCCCCCACTGCCCATATTTTCCCACATGTTCTGGGGAATCGGTGACTAATCGTGTGTCTGTGTGTGTGTGTGTGTGTGTGTCTTTCTCCTCCTGAGATCCAGCGCGTCGAAGCGGCGCGCACCTGCCGTGCGTCCTGATGACGCAGCCGCACGAGCGAGACACCGCGCTCGGCACCCCTGCCAAGACGATCGGAAGAGCAGAACCACTGAAGGGGCCCAAGGACACACAAATAAATGCACACACATGAGAGGATTCCCCTTATGCTTCCATACGTTCTGGGTTCTTGTCTTCCCCCCCACTTCCCATATTTTCCCACATCTTCTGGGGAATCGACGATTCATGGTGCCTGTGGTTTTTCCCCCCCCCCTTAAACCACCTGGCGCTGGGCGCTCACTCCTCGGAGCGCTGCCTTCCACTGCTCGGACTCCTTCGGCAGCGCGCCGCTGCCACAGCGGAGCGCCCTGGAGCGGCTTTCGCAGCGCAGCGTGCCGGGCGGGGCAGGGAGGAGGAGGAGGAGGAGGAGGAGGAGGAGGAGGAGGAGGAGGAGGAGGAGGAGGAGGAGGAGGAGGAGAGAAGGAGAGAAGGAGAGAGAGAAACGGCGGGCGACCGCACCGCCCGTCACGCACCCGTGCCTGCAGGACCGCAGGCACGCGCCGCACCCCTGGCCCCTCCGAGAATGGAGGGCGCGGGCGGTGCACATGAGGGGCAACGATAAGGGGGGGACTGGCATAAGGGGGGGAAACATCGACCTGGAATCGGCGATACGTCGCCGATAGGTCGGCGATAGGCCCCTGATAACGAGTCCGCACGTTCCGGTGCAGGTTGGGGCTCTCGGGCCCCTATCGGCGATCAATGGGCGATTGGGGGTCGATGCATCCCCCCCTATGCCTATCCCCCCCTACCGTTGCCGCTGAGCACAGACGAAGGCGGGTAAGCGACGGTGGTCGGTCGTCGCCACAGGCCGCCCGAGGCTCACCTCAGTCTGCGCGGGAGCCGTCGCCTTCGGGCACGGACGCGCCGGGGCCGGGAGCTGCACTGCGGAGAGACAGGGCGGCGCTCCTGAGCGGAGGTCCTCCCGAGGAGAGCACGGGCGATGCCGACTCCGACGGGTTCAAAGGGTCGCACGGCCTGACTGACAGCGCGAGCGGTGAAAACACCCACGACCCGAACATGCAACAGATCACGCGCCGCTCTTGGCGGACCCGCAGAACTGGGGCCCAGCGACTTGCGGATCCTGGCCAAATTCTCCAAAAACTTTTGCGCGATGCTGGGGTGCAGGCGCTGGAGAGCGGACGACTATCAACGCCCGCGGTGCGACTGCACCGAACACAGAAATGAGGAGCACGGGGAAGTGGAAAAGAGCAGGTCAGCGTCCGGGTCGGGAGTGCTGGGGTCGCAGGTCAATGTTCGGGCAGGCGCATTCGGAAGCAGCTAAGAGCACGGGGACCAAAGGGGCCGGGCTCGCTACCTGCCCACTCGTCCCGAGGGCGCAGAATCCGAATCAGGCCCGGCTCGAGGGAGGGTCAGAAGCGAGCTCAGTGGCCTCGGATACATGAATAACACACACATACATACATACATACATACATACATACATACATGCATACATACATACATACATACATACATACATACATACATACATATATACATACATATACATACATACATTACATTACATTACATTACATTACATTACATTACATTACATTACATTACATTACATTACATTACATTACATTACATTACATGCATGCATGCATGCATGCATGCATGCATGCAGACAGACAGACAGACAGACAGACAGACAGACAGACAGACAGACAGACATACACACATACAGACAGACTCAGAGGCACACATACATACATACATGCAGGCAGGCAGACAGACAGACATACATATATACATATGCACTTGTACATATAGTTACATACATGTTTGCAGACATGCAAACCTATACACATATGAAGCAGACGTAGAGAGAGAGAGAGAGAGAGACCTATGTGTATACATAGACATCGACATATCTACACATATTTACAAGAGAGCGCGTTTCACGGGCGCTCGATCAGAACCAAGGGCGCCACCCAAATGCGTTTTCCCCCCGCCCCTCGGCCCCTGCTCCGGCCCCGGCCGCAGCCCCCGCTCCCGCCCAGGGCCCCCACCCGGACACGGCCCAACCTTCGGGGCCGCAGCCTGGGCCACGGCCCCGGCGCCCCGGCCCCGGCCCTGGCCCCCAGCCCCGGACCCCAGCCCCAGCCGTGGCCCCAGCCTCGGCCTCGGCCCAGGCCCCAGCCCTGGCCCTGGCCTCAGCCGCGGCCCCATCTCAAGCCCCAACAGAGCCCAAGGGGCTTCCAAGAGAGCCCCAAGAAAGGCTCCAGAGCGTCAGCGTCGTCGTCGTCGCCGCTGCCGCCGCGGCCGCCGTCGTCGCCGTCCCCCTTCAGGGTCGGCGGCACCGGCCGCCAGGCCTTCCGAATACTCAAAAATCGTCAACACGTAGCACCCCGCAGATGCGGATAAGAGTGACGGGGAGGTGGGGACGTCGGCAGTTTGCGAGACTCTGGAGAAGCCCGCCGCAGGCGCCAAAGTTTCACAAACCTTACAACGAGCCCGCCGCAGGCGCCGATTTTTTCGTTAAACCAATGTGGGTAGGTCGCGGGTGGGTCGCAAATGGGTCGCAGCTGGTGGGTCGCCGGTGGGTCGGGGATGGGTCGCTGTTGGGTCGCGGGTGTAGAGGGCCAAAAATCCACCCCAGAATAATCACCCCGACAAGCGAAGATTAGTGAACGCACACAAGGGATCAATCAAACAGGGCAGGGCTGTTTAATCAACGCCCAGGGCCGTTTAATAAACGTCAATTGTCGGGTCCGGGTGGAAGTCCCTCCCTGGAGGGTGTGTCGCGGGTGGGTCTCAGGGTGGGTCGCGGGTGGGTCCCATGGGTGGGTCGCGGGGTGGGTCGCGGGTGGGTCGCGGGATCGGTCGCGGGTGGGTCGCGGGGTGGGTCGCGGGGTGGGTCGCGGGGTGGGTCGCGGGTGGGTCGCGGGTGGGACGACGACAACAAACAACAACGACAACAGCAACAGCAACAACAACACCAACAACAACACCACCAACAACAACAGCAACAACAACAACGCAACAAGCAGAATTCTCACCACGAATTCCTTATTCAGCCACGCACCCAGGGACAATGAATGACCGTTCAGCCCCATCACTCTGACATCCCCAAAACGAAAATTCCCCAAACAGCTTGCTGAACGGGGTGCTGTTGTGATAGAAGCTAACTCCGGCCGAGGGAATTCAAAGCAGAGACGTCCTCAAAAAAAATTGGTGGTCCGGGCCGTTTCGCCAGAGACATCCTCGCAACTCTCGTTTCTAAGTTGTCCGGGATTGGGCGTTTCGCGTGAAACATCCTCCAAACTCTGAGTTCTCAGATGCCGCGCAAGAGGTGGTCTGGCCCGTTTCGCCTGACACATCCTCGAAACTCTGAGCTCCCAAATGCCGCGCGAGAGGTTGTCCGGCCAGTTTCGCCTGAGACATCCTCCAAACTGTGAGCTCCCAAATGCCGCGCGCGAGGTGGTCCGGCCCGTATCGCCTGAGACATCCTCCAAACTCTGAGCTCTGAGATGCCGTGCGCGAGGTGTTCCGGCGCGTTTCGCCACATCCTCGCAACTTTGAATTCTGAGATGCCGCGCAAGAGGTGGTCCAGCCTATTTCGCCTGAGACGTCCTCGAAACTCTGGGCTCCGAGATGCCGCCCAAAAGGTGGTCCGGCCAGTTTCGCCTGAGACATCCTCGCACTTTCGCATGCCGAGATGCCGCGCAAGAGGTGGTCCGGCCCGTTTCGCCTGAGACATCCTCCAAACTCTGAGCTGATATGCCGTGAGCGAGGTGGTCAGGCCCGTTTCTCCTGCGACGTCCTCGCAACTCTGCGCCGCGCGAGAGGTGGTCCGGCCCTTTTCGATTGAGACATCCTCCAAACTCTGAGCCCCGAGATGCCGCCCAAGAGGTGGTCCAGCCTGTTTCACTTGAGACATCCTCGCACTTTCGCATGCCGAGATGCCGCGCGAGAGGTGGTCCGGCCTGTTTCGTCTGAGACGTCCTCAAAAAAACTGTACTCTGAGATGCCGCGCGCGAGGTGGTGTGGCCCGTTTCGCAAGAGACATCCTCGAAACTCTGAGCTCTGAGCTGCCGCGCAAGAGGTGGTCCAGCCATTTTGCCTGAGACATCCTCGCAATTCTGACCTCGGAGATGCCACGCGCGACGTGGTCCAGCCAATTTCGCCTGAGACATCCTCGCAACTCTGGGCTGAGATGCCCTGCGCGATTTGGTCCAGCCCGTCTCGCCTGAGACATCCTCGCAACTCTGAGCTCTGAGATGCCGTGCGCAAGGTGGTCTGGCCCGTTTCGCGCAAGACATTCTCGCAACTCTGAGCTCCCAGATGCCGCGCAAGAGGTGGTCCAGCCTGGGGGCCCAGAAGACCACATGTTACATATCCCCCCTGAGACCCTGGGAGCCCCAGGAGGCCCCAGAGAGCTTCAGGAGGCCGCAGGACGCCCAGGACAGGCCCCAGGGATCCCTAGGAGATTCCCATGAGGCTCCCAGGAGGCCCCCTATCAGAACGAGTCAAGTTCATACGCATCCGGTGTCGATTCGTTGATTTTTCCTGCTCTTGTGGCCTTGCCCCGACGGACACATGTTACATATCCCCCCCTGGGAGTCCCAAGAGGCTTCAGGAAGCCCCAGGTGGGGTCCAACAGGCCACAGGAGGCCCAGGAGGAAGCCCAGGAGGTCCCCAGGAGGCCCCAGGAGGCCCCAGGATGCCCCCGCAACTCGGAACTCCTTGGGACGCCGCGCTCGAGGTGGTCCGGCCCGTTTCGCCTGAGACTTCCTCGCAGCACGTTTCGCCCGAGACATCGTCGCAACTCTGGGGTCCGAGATGCCGCGCGCGAGGTGGTCCAGCCCGTTACGCTGGAGACATCCTCGCAACTCTGGGCTCCGGGATGCCGTTCGGGATGAAGAGGAGGTGGAGGAGGAGGAGGAGGAGGAGGAGGAGGAGGAGGTGGAGGAGGAGGAGGAGGAGGAGGCAGGTTCTAACATGCCATGCCGGCCCGCACTGGACGGGCACGCAATCGACCTTGGAAGCCGCAGTGGGTTTAAAAGCCCTGTTTTGGGATACTGCACTCCGGCTACAATTTTTTCGTCTTGGGCCCGGAACGACGGCTTGAAATCTTGAGCAGACGCGAATGAAATAAACGCCGTCGGATCCCGTGAAGTTCGCGCGGGTCCAAATGTGGCTTTAGCGGTTGCTTCGGTGGATCCGATTTCTGTCCGCGCGGATCCGATTTCGGAGGCTGGATCCGTGTTCGGCCTTTTATTTTTACGGCGGATCCGACTTTTACACTGTTTTAACTTTACCTTCTTAGATTAAAAAACTGGAAGCCGGAGGAAATCGGATCCGCGGAGCCCGGAGCCCGTCCGTGTTAAGATTCTACGGGGGAAGGGGGTTCGGTCATTAATTTTCAACTCACCATCGAAACTTGCACCTCAAGAGGAAACTCTTTCGTCCTGCGTTAATCGCAATCGAAAGTCGTATTCGTTTTGATTTGTTTAAATATTCCTCCTGCAGCCGCAGCCGACCGATGGCCGCCGACAGCCCTCGGCGACTACAATGGGTGCGGTTTGCGAAGGGTGCGATTTGCCTTCCGTCATATCTGCCCCTCCCGCCCCCGGGAAAACGATGACACTGTCACTCAATGCAGCCGAATCACATGACACTGCCGCTCCTTCTAGTCCAGTGGAGCACACATCGAGGATGACCGTGTCCCTCGAAACGACGACAATCATGACATTGTCTCTCGCAAAGGCCCCGGAAATGCCGCCACAAAGCAAATCGCAAACCGCACCCTGGCATAACTGTCGGGAGCGGCCAAGAGGGGGGTGTCCAAGAGGGGGGGTGCAAATCATGACCGGCGGCATGTGCGCGGCCCAGCGGGGGGGCCAGGGACGTAATGAAATAAGAAGATGCGCCATGAAATCTGGGGAAACATCATGGCCCACGCCATGATATCCACCCCCCCTAGTCATCACCCCCCTCTTTTCCGCCCCCGAAACTGCGCCGATTGTAGTCGCCGACAGCCCGCCGATCGCCCATGCCGGCCGACCACCCGGCCCCCAGCGCGAGCGGGCGGGGCCGGGGCGCTCGCCGGCGGAGCGCCCTCGGCGTCCTCCGCCCCCTGCGTGGAGCCGCGCCTGCGCGCGGGGGCGCGAGGTTTAAGAAAGGTTGTTTTGTGACTTTGAACCAATTGCGGCCTCGGGACCTGCAAAAAACGACGCAAGACGAAACACCGGTCCCTGGGAAAGCGTCGAGACCTCCAGGGACCCCGCACCGAAAAAAATCAGAGCGTCGCATGTCTGGGCTGGGTGCATCGCGGCATGGCGGCGCATAGGTCAGAATCACAATTCTAGGGTTGGGAAGATGGGGTTGGGAAAGATGACCGAATCATCAGTATTATCGCGTATGTCGGATGTGCACATGGCATAGTCGTGCCCCACATCGTCCCACACTCGTCCTCCCAACCTTGTCTCTCTGGAGGGAAGAGTGCGCCAACCACGGGAGGCCGGAGCCTGAGCATACGGCCGGACCTGGGACAGAAGAGCGCCCTTCCAGACCGTGAGACCCTCCGCTGGCCAAGCTGAAGAACATTCGAGGGCACCCTGCACCAGGATGCGCCAGAACACCCAACAAAACGATGAGTATATTGGGATACCCTCCGCGAACCGACCTCGATCGTATACCTCGGTCCGACAGTACCTCGTAGACCAACCGTCGGCTGATCAAGAGGTTGGAAGGAGATGGGACGGATGCAGCTTGTGGTTTGCGATTGGCGCCACGTCGGGCTGCCGTGTAGCTGTCCTGTCAATCTATACGCGGACTGCGTTGCCAACAATACGACGGCCTATCTGCATGACAGTCGACCTCTATAGATGCACGTGGATGACGGTTGATGACGGTGGTGATAATCATTATGATTATGGGTGGGCTGAATGTATTGGCGCAGTTCCACAAGATGGAATCGACAAGTCGGGATGCGCGAATGGCAACATCGAGAACGGCTCCGATAACAATGGCTGCCCACGAATCTGCCGACATCACTGACCGCTCGTATTTCGGAGGGCTCGTATGCGCCGCAGCGGATGCCCACCATCAGCCCCGTGATTGGTGAATGTGTGGTGATGAGTCCCACGGATGTGGTGAGCAATGGTGACCGATGGTGATTGGGCAGTGATCATCGATGATCCGTCTCTTATACCTGCTATGCTTGCCTTGCTACATGCTTGCATTTCATGTTTCTGGATAGCTCTCTGGGAGCTTAGCAAAGTTTCAAATCCCACAACACATTCCCGCTCCTGTCCCGCGATGCCTCGCAATGCTTGGCCCTGTGGTTGTCCAGTGTGTTGTCCCTGTTGTCCCGTGATTGTTCCGTGGGTTGTCCCGAGAGCTTTCCCCTTGGTTATCCCACGGGCTGTCCCAGGAATGTCGCGTTAGCTGCCCCGGGGGAAACGCACATCGAAATGAACATCCAATGGCAAAAAGGGATAGAATTCGAAATGCAAATCCAATTGGAATTAACGTGCACATCAAAAAACAACTCGAACAACACATCGAACATCACATCGAACTGGGCTCGGCATGCACATCCACATGCACGTCGAAATGCCGATGGAACATATAGCAGACTGGCAACCGACATGAAACGCGAAGTGAAAATCGAAAGACGAAAAAATGCGCAATCTACATGGACGCCGAATTGATCGTCGACACGCAACTCAAAATGTGAACCACAATCAAAACGAATTGCAATCGAAAGTCAAGTTGGAATGTACTTCTAAATGCACTTCGGAATTCATATCCACATTCAGATGGTAAAATCAGGCGATATTCAAAATCGGCCCGCAACAAGAGCTGTGTGGAAAGAAGGGCCACCCGGTCCATGCAGATAAATAGTGAGATCAGTGGCAGAAATGTAAAAGCCGATATGTAACTGTGTACGTAAATGTGTGCATATTGCTACCGGAATCGGTGGGTACACCGTGAGACATATACATCGTGAAGTCGGGCGACGGGTAGAGAAGCCGACAGAGAGGTCGCGAGACAAACGGGTAGGAAGTGGTGTCAACTGACATTGGGATCAGCGGGTAGGTGGTGAGATCGGCGGACAGCGCGGTCGAGGGATAGATCGCGAAGCCGATCGGACGCCAATCGCAAGCAGACAGCTGCGCCTGTCCGCCCCCGAGCACTCCTTGCCACCCGCAGGGTGGCCTACACATACGAGGTCGGAGGTCGGGGGGCGAGGCAGAAGTGAAAACGTGAGGGCCCCCCCCAAAAAAAACACATAACCTCGTTTCGGGCACGGCGTGCGTGGGGGCGAGGCGAGGCGGAGAGGCGAAGCTGCGGGAGTTCCTGAAGCAAAAGCTGCTCCTACTTTGTACCCGTCGGTCGGAAGAAGTTGGTCGACACATAGAGCAGCAAGGCGTGGGAAGGAGATTGGGCTTCCGCCCATCCCCCTGGAGAGGGAGGGAAAGGTGAAGCCACCCGGTCATTCAAGTAGGAAGACGCCAGCAGATTGGGATCCGAGAGTCCAAACATACCTACTTTTAGGTCGTGCATGCCCTCCAAGAGGCGGCTTCTGGCAGAACACGAAACAGATCAAACGAACATAAGAACATCCAAACAACACGAACAATCGTCACCAGATTATGTGTTTACTATTCTTGGGTATTCCTCCTGTAGAGGGACACGCCCGACTTGGGCCTGCTTTCAACGACCGACGTGTCATCGACATGTCCCCGGGAGGTAGAGGATACGGACACTCTGAGGCCCCAAGGGGACGCGAAGAGGTCCGTGTATCCAGAGCCTTCTGGGGTCCTGGGCGACCTCGGCTCCTTCGGGCAGTGGACGCTTGCAAGCCCCAGCCTCGGACGCCGTGACGTTTCTTGGCGGCGAGCGGGGGGGGAAGTGAGAAGGGGAAGGCCTTCTCAGAAGGTGGTGGGACTTCTCGGGAGCCCTCGCGCCCTCTGAAAGGTTGAGGCTGTCCCCGCGGAAGGCTTAGGACACTTCTCAGAAGGCCAGGGGGCTTCCGAGACTTCTGGAAAGGCCTTCTCCTTCTCACTCCCCCCCCTCGCTCGCCGCCGATGCTCGATGCGCAGGACTCTGAAACGAACAGCGGATATCTCGACCCCAACCCCAAACTTCTCTGGGTTCCCGAGCGGACCAGAAAGTCGAGGCCCAACCCCGGGATATGCGAGGAGGGGGGCGTCCATCCTCGATGGGGGTGCGTCCGACGAGCCCCCATCGGAGTGTCTCCCGGGGTTCCCCTCCTTTTCTGAGCGGCTGTATCTTTCGTCCACAGGTCGGAGTTGGGGGAGAAAGCTCGCATGCGAGAAACGTCGACCCACCAGGACCCGTCCCAGAGCGCCCTCCGAGCAAAATGTCGAGACGGATCCCCCGTTGGCGACGACGGCTCCCCAGAGGGCCCCTTCTAACGTGAAGGTCGTCGGGGGATGGACGATGGGCAGGGAGAGGCGAAGTCACCTCCCAGCCCTCCGACGGCTCGGCTTCTGCCTGGCTGCCTGCCCATGGAGCTCTCGGCCCCTTCCCAGCGTCCAGCTCTTCTACGAGGAACACTTGGACGGCCCGGGGGGCGGAAACGGCCTCTGCAGGCCGAAATCTGTACCTTTTTCAGCCACCCCTCCCCGTTGCTCGGACGTCCATTCCCTGTGCTTTTTTGGTTTCGTGCGTGGTTTTTTCGAAGGATGGTCTAGGATGCTCCTTCATAATCCCCTCCGAGAAAAAGTACACACGTCCGAGCGACACCAAGGGCTCGGAAAAGGCATCCACAGGCCGAAAATTGTACCGTTTTCCAGCCACCCGGGCCGCAAACTCCGCCCCCGAACCTCATCCCTCTGGGGTGCGGCCTGGCCAGGCGTTCGAGGCCTTGGCGCCAGGAGCGCCCCGAGAGACCCCCCAAAAAGTTAAGATCAGATCGGGCATGTCCCGTCTACAGGTCGGGCGTGTCCCCCAAGATCATAAAATGATAAAATAATCAAGACATGAGCAAACATTGAGAAATAATCAAACAAAATCGTCCCCTGACAATATTTGGACTCATTTGAAATGTTCGTCCCGTAGAGGCACATGCCCGACTGAAAGTTAAGGTGTCAAGATGCTCGCGCCGTCCCTCCCTGACCACGTCTGTCCCCGCCGGTCCACCCAAAAAAGTTACACAGAAGTGCCGACTGTCATGGAGCAGCACGAAGGCTGCCACACGCGCAGAAGGCAACACTGTCAATGGTGGGCATGTTTCCCACTGCCACCACCATAAGTAGGTAGGGGAGGGGGTCCTCCTCCTCCTCCTCTTCTTCCTCATCCTCCTAATCCTCCACCTCGTTCCCCCCTCCAATTTACGGTGGTGGTGGTGGTGGAAAACAAGCCCATCAGTCGAAGTTTGTCCTGCGCACACCTGACACCAGTTACACGCAAGGGTGACCCCAGGCGAGAGTGACCTCTGGTGCGCGGCTTACTGGGGGACGCGGGGTGGGCAAACCCAGGCGCGCAAGCCGATGATACCGCTTCGCGCTCAGCGATCGGGGGACCCCATGAGGCCCGCACCAAAGGTCACTCTGGCGAAAGGTCACTCTTACGTCTGGTCGATGTAATGGGGACGGGACCGACTGGAACGATGCCGAACCACAGACGCTGCCCGAAACCTACAGACCGCGTCAACAAAAAAGGCACCGTCCGCGGCGACACCGACAGCGAACCCGGCTCAGAACGGACCTGAACTCCCATTCCGCTCCTCGGGAACACTTCTTGTTCTTGCCACGTCTTGCGGAGGTCCCTCGGAAGTCCCCCGGAAGCGGGGCCCAGACTACCCCCAACACATCGATCCTCCATCCTCAACCCTCCTTGTTCTTCGATTATCTTCATCGTCGTCGCCATCGCCGCCACCGCCGCAAAAGCCACCGCGATCGCCGTCGCTGCCCACCGCCGCCGCCGATGTGGTCCTGGTCGTGGTCGCCGTGGTGGTCGCTGTCGTGGTCATTGTCGCCGTCGTCGTCGGCTGCGTCACTGTCGTCGTCATGCCGTCGTCACCGTCACCGTCGGCGTCACACCGTCACCTCCTGGGTCGCCGTCGTCGTTGAATACTCACTTCTGCAGAACAATTACTGTTCATCTATGGGAACGGCTACCAGCGCTCTCGCCTCGTGGCCAGCGACATCCTCTTTGACAGCGAAACTTTCGCTCGGAAAACCCAAAACGACGACAACGGCTCCTGCTCGATACTGCTGCCTCACAACTTACCCCAAACACCTGGACCACAGAGTCCCCCGAACTCAGGAATTGCGCTCTCGCCAGGGACTTCCTCGCAATGCAACCGAATTGACGAAGGCTCAACTACGACAACGGTTCACGCTCGATACGTCCTCACCACTTACTCCGAGACGCCCTGGTCACAGAGGCACCCGAACTCAAGAATAGCGCTCTCGAGCGAGACCTTCCCGCAATTCAGTCGGGTTGGCAACGGCACACCTAAGACGGCAATAACTTCACTCGATATGCTCACAATGTTCTACGAGACGCCCCAGCCATGGAGGCCCCCGAACCCAGGAATGGCGCCCTCGCCCGAGACCTTTAGCAATTCAGTCGAGTTGGCGACCTCACACCTTACCCCGAGAAGCCCTGGCCACAGAGGCCCCCGAACTCAGGAATGGCGATCTCGCCAGAGATTGCCTGGCAAGTCAGGCGAGTTTGCGAAAGCCCAAAAACGCTGACAACAGCTCCTGCCCGATACGCGCTCACAATTTACTCTGAGGCGTCTTGGCCGCAGAGGCCCCAAGACAAGGCCCGACTACGACGAAACGGGCCCTCGCTGTATACTTCCTCGCAGTTGATTCCCACGCGCCCTGGTCGGATACGTCCCACACTTAGGAAGGTCGCTCAATTCTGAGCGCTTCTCTCAGGAGCTGGTATGAAACAGAAGATCCAAAACTGGGGTTGGTTCATGGACTTGGGGAGCGGGTACAATGGACGGGAGGATCAAAGAAAGCCAACGCAGCTTGTCAAATCTCATGTTGGTCATATGGTCGCCGCCGTTGTCGTCGACGTCGTTCTCGCCGCCGCCACAGTCGACGTCGTCGTCGTCGTGGCCGTCGTCGTCGTCGTCGTCGCGGATGTCGGTCGCCGTCGCGGTTGTCGGTCGTCGTCGGTCGTCGTCGGTCGTCGTCGTCGTCGTCGTCGTCGTCGTCGTCGTCGTCGTCGTCGTCGTCGTCGTCGTCGTCGTCGTCGTCGTCGCGGTTGTCGGTCGTCGTCGTCGTCGTCGTCGTCACCGTCGTCGCCTTTCCTCCGCGCCGCGTCTCGGCGGCTTGGCATTAGGCACGGGGGCCGCGCACGGCCGCACGGCCGCGCCCCGGGGCGGGGCCGCGAGCACCCGGGGGCGTCTCGGGAGCGGCCGAACCGACCCCCCAGCAGACCACCCCCTGCCGTGACGTCGCCCTCGCCTTGCAAGCTGCCCTCCAGCCGCACACGTCACGGAAGGGGATGGGTTTGCTACAGCCGGCCCGACGAGGATGCGCGATGAGGGTGCAAGGGCCTTGGATGCCCAGCTCGACGCTTTTCCAGCAGGGCGCGGCCCACGAAGGTGGTCAGGGATGGACCGAGGATGCAAGGATGCAAGGGGTACCTTTGGGAAGGTCACCCATCCGTACTCTGAGGGTTGACTGTAGGCCTTGAGATCCGACGTTGCACAGACATGCAACCTCACAAGCAATCCACGACCAGAGCCCTGGACCCAATCTGTCGGCGTCCTCTCTCGGGCCAGAGCGATCTGTGAGGGCCCCGGGGCTCGAAGCGTGCAAACAAAATCGCAGCGCCGGGCCCTCGAGCGGGGGGTGTCGGTCAGGCCAATCCCGGAGCGCCGCTCGCGCCCGCGCGCGGCTCGTCGCTGCCCCGCCGCAGGAGCGACCGGGGCGGCGGGCTGGCCGCGAGCCGCAGCGGGCGGGCCCGCGGGGCGGCCGCGGGGCGTGGGCGGGGCCCGCGGCGGCTAGGAGCGCGGGGCGCCCGCGGGGCGCCCGCGCCCGCCGCCCTCGGGCGCCCACTCCGCCCACGTGGCGCCCAGGAGCGGGCGCGGCGCGGCCGCGACGGCGCGCCTCTCGGCGGCCGAGCCGGGGGGCCCCGACCTGGACGGGCGAAGGGCGGCATCCAGCCATGCTCGCGTCGTGAGAGAAGCAGGACGGGGGGGTTCTGCATCGTTTGGGGCCTCCGGGGGCCACGGCCAGGCCTCGGGACCGTCAACAAAAAAAACGGATGACAGAAACAAACAAAAACGATCCCCGGGGAAGAGTCGGGACTTCCAGTGGCCCCGCACCGAAAAACGTCAGGCCTGCGCACGTCGGGGCACAGCAGAAGCTTTGTCGCCGTGAGGGGCGCCCGTCCCAGCGCGGCTGGAAAGTTCATACCCCTGCGGTGGCACGTCAGGGTGCAGTATAGGAGCTCGGCCACAAGGTGCCTTCCACAAGGAAGGCATCCCTGAGACCACAGGACGTCCGTTGATCTGTGGTGTAGGAGCGTCGCGCTTCCCACAGCAAAGGCATCGAAACCGAAGAAACCCAGGGCACCCTGGAGGCAAGCAGGGTGTTTCTTGGCATGGCCTCCACTGTAGAGGCTTTCCGGCCGCCCTGGGAAACGTGTATTTTACTCGGGAGCGGCCAACAGGGGGGCGTCCAAGAGGAGGGGGCGCAAATCATAGCCAGGGCATGCGCGCGGCCCAGGGGGGGGCCAGGGACGCATGGAAATAAGAAGAGGCGCCGTGAAATCTGGGAAGATCTCATGGCCCCCGCCATGACGTCCACCCTCCCCTGGTCATCACCCCCCCCCCCCTTTGCCGCCCCCGATCTGCACCGCTCTTCGCCCGCGACAGCGACCACCCCAGCCCGGGCCCCAGCGCCAGCGAGCGGACCCGGGACGCCGGCGCGGAGAAGCAGGCCCGCGCCCGCAGCGCCTCGGAGCAGTCCTGGGGCGCAGCCAGGGAAGCAGCTATGTCAGAGTGAGGTGGCCGAACGGTCATTCACTGTCCCTGGGCGCGTGGCTGAATGGGGAATTTGTGGTGAGATTTCTGTTTGTTGCGTTGTTGTTGTAAAAATTGTTTGTTGTCGTTGTTGTTGTCGTTGTCGTTGTCGTTGTCGTTGTCGTTGTTGTCGTTGTCGTTGTCGTTGTTGTTGTCGTTGGTGTTGTTGTTGTTGTTGAACATTATTTATTCTAAAGAATAATTATTGTTGGGCCCCCTGGTGCGCGCCCCCCTGCGCCGCCTAGGCCGCAGCTACATTTTCATCATTTTCGTGAGGAAGCCTCAGAAAAGAGGGTGTGTACAGGATCCGGTTGTTTTGTTGTAATCCGCTTTCCCTTGCAAAAAACAATAGAAAATTACATTTCTTTCAAGAATCCCTTGCAACAAATGACACGAAGTGCACATTCGCGCGCGCAAGACGAAATCCTTCCAAAACCTTAGTCTTCGTAGCGATTTTCACATAAAAACATGAAAAACCCAATGGTTTTTCAAAAAAGGGTTTCAACAATTCACCCCGCGCGCTCTTGCGGATTTCTTAGGAAACCCAATACTTTTTCAACATTTCTGTCAAACGGGCTCTTGCGAGCAATTTTTTCACGTGCTTCGAACTTCTGCAACAAAGGTTGCGCGCCTGCCAGGGCCATCATCCCTGTCAAATAATACCATCTGGGACACATTCGTTTTTTCTTCGCGCGCGCACGCCGAAATCTTCAAAAATCATTGGGTTTCTTAGGAATTTTAGCACCGCGCAACATAAAATCATACGAATCGCACCGTAGGTTCTCAAAAAACATCTGTACGAATTTTCAAAATTTCTACCCGCGCGCGCTGTCCGAATCCTTAAAAACCAATGGTTTTTCAACATTTATGTTATAGAGCTCGCGCGAGCTGTTTTCGCAAGCTCTTTCAACGGCGTTCGCGCGCCTGCCAGGGGCCACAATCCGCCAGTGTAGTAGCCACGCGCCAGTGTAGTAGCCACGGTCGTCCGCAGGCCACGAAGTGAAGTGTCCGAACGTCATAGGGCGGGAAGCTGGGTGTGGGTGGTGGCGAAGAGTCGTTTGGAAATGTGGTAGAGCTTGAACCGGCCCCCCCACAAAGTGGGGGTATTGCCCGCCTCCTATGAAAACCCTGGCACTGGTGAGAACGGAGTGTCCCCAGTCTTAAATAATTGTTGTTGTTGTTGTTGAACATTATTTCTTCTAAAGAATAATTATTGTTGGGCCCCCTGGTGCACGCCCCCCCGCCGCGCCTAGGCCGCAGCCACATTTTCATCATTTTCGTGAGGAAGCCTCAGGTAAAACGATGTGATCCAGATCCGGTTGTTTTGTTGTAATCCGTTTTCCCTTGCAAAAAACACTATAAAATGACATTTCTTGTTCTAATATAATCAAATTTCAAGAATCCCTTGCAAAAAATAAGGTAAAGTGGACATTCGCGCGCGCAAGACGAAATCCTTCCAAAACCTTAGTGTTCGTAGCGATTTTAACATAAAAACATCAAAAAACCAATGGTTTTTCAAAAAAATGTCAAAATTTCATCCCGCGCGCTCTTGCGGATTCGTAGGAAACCCAACACTTTTTAAACATTTCTGTCAAACGGGCTTTTGCGAGCAACTTTTTCGAACTTCTGCAACAACGGTTGCGC
Organism: Prorocentrum cordatum; assembly: GCA_963575745.1. Lineage (NCBI taxonomy): Eukaryota > Dinophyceae > Prorocentrales > Prorocentraceae > Prorocentrum > Prorocentrum cordatum. The sequence goes on from CAUYUJ010014091.1 coordinate 44,088, forward strand.
ACCTGCCAGGGCCATCATCCCTGTCAAATAATACCATGCGGGACACATTCGTTTTTTCTTCGCGCGCGCACGCCGTCGTCGTCGGCCGCGGGGCCCTGAATAGTAGCCACGGTCGTCCGCATGCCACGAAGTGAAGTGTCCGAACGTCATAGGGCGGGAAGCTGGGTGTGGGTGGTGGCGAGGAGTCGTTTGGAAATTTGGTAGAGCTTGAACCGGCCCCCCCACAAAGTGGGGGTATTGCCCGCCTCCTATGAAAACCCTGGCACTGGTGAGAACGGAGTGTCCCCACGTGCTAGTAATTGTTGTTGTTGTTGTTGTTGTTGTTGTTGTTGTTGTTTGTTGTCGTCGTCCCACCCGCGACCCACCCGCGACCTTCCCCGCGACCCAGCCCGCGACCCCCCCCGCAACCCACCCGCGACCCACCCGCGACACACCCGCGACCCACCCCGCGACCCATCCCGCGACCCACCCGCGACCCGTCCGCGACCCACCCGCGACCCACTTCGCGACCCACCCGCGACCCACCCCGCGACCCACCCTCAAGGTAGGAGAAACCACCCGGACCCGACAATTGACGTTTACTAAAATGCCCTGGGCGTTTACTAAACAACCCTGCCCTGTTCGATTGATTCCTTGTGTGCGTTTACTAAACGGCTTCGCTTGTCGGGGTGATTATGATGGGGTGGATTTTCTGCCCTCTACACCCGCGACCCATCCGCGACCCAACAACGACCCACCCGCAACCCATTTGCGACCCACCCGCGACCTACCCACATTGGTTCAACGAAAAAATCGGCGCCTGCGGCGGGCTCGTTGTATAATTTGTGAAACTTTGGAGCCTGCGGCCAGCTTCTCCAGAGTCTCGCAAACTGCCGACGTCCCCACCGCCCCCTCACTCTTATCCGCATCTGCGGGGTGCTACGTGTGTGTGTGTGTATATACATATGCATATATGTAAATACACACAAATCTCCTCCGATATGTGTTATTTTCAATCCGCGGCCCCAGACCCAGACCCGAGTTTTTTCGTTATGTTTGGCTCCTCCTCCTCCCTTTCCTCCTCCTCCTCCTCCTCCTCCTCCCTTTCCTCCTCCTTCTCCTCCTCCTCCTCGTCCTCCTCCTCCTCCTCCCCGACGAAAAATGTTTCGCTATTTTTGTCTTCCGGGCGCCCTTGCCGGGCCTCGGGGCCGTCAAGAAGCGACGCGCAGGATGAAAAGCCGGTCCCGGGGAACGGGTCGAGACCTCTGGTGGGGGCCGACGCTGTGCACAAATCGTGACGTCGGGGCCCCCTGGGGAGGACCCGACCCCTCCCCTGGGGGTGGTCTTCCATTTCGTCCCTGATCCAGTCTTGATGGTCCCAGGGCCCGATGACGCGCCCCGGAATCCCAATTAAGGGGAACACGCCAGATCGAAAAAATCAGATCCTCGGACTCCTGGGTACCCATTCCCACTGCTGCGGGGGCCGTGCCCCAGTGCCTCGTTGGGAGGGGGGGGGGGGCAGACGGGGAGGTCTGCCAGCCCCCGGGGGGGTGGATAGACATCCAGGCCCACCACACTCGGCGGTGGACAAACCTGCCTTCAGTAAACCTCCGTTTAGTGAAAACGGCCTGGGGCCGAAACCGACGGACCTGGACCCGCAAAAATGTCGGCCGCGACGCCCTTTCGCGAACCGAAAACGGCCAATTCTTTAATCGACGTGTCAGGGTAGGAGGTCTGTCCACCCCCGACACACCTCGAGACCCCGAGGCACAGCTCCGGAGCGGTGGGCCGGAAAACGCCTTCTGGCGGCGGCGTGCTCCTCGGTCGAGCGGGTCGGCCGCGGCTTCCTCGACGCGCCCCCCGACGAGGAGGCGCCGCTGCTGCCGCTGGGAGCGCCCGCGCTCCGCCCCTCGAGGAGGAGGGTGGGCAGCAAGGACGGCGAGCAGGAGGAGGGAGACCGGGAAGAGGAGGAGGAGGAGGCGGAGGAGGAGGTGGAGGAGGAGGAGGAAAAGGATTATGATAACAAGGAGGAGGAGGTGGAGGAGGAGGTGGAGGAGGAGGAGGAGCAGGAGGAGGAAGAGGGGGAGGAGGAGGAGGAGAGGAGAGAGAAGAGGAGGAAGAGGAGGAGGTGGAGGAGGAGGAGGAGGAAAGAGGAGGAAGAGGAGGGTGAGGAGGAGGAGGAAGGAGGAAGAGGAGGAGGAGGAGGAGGGGGGGAGGAGGAGGAGGAGACGAGAGGGAGGAGGGGGAGGAGGAGGAGGAGGAGGAAGAAGACGGAGGAGGATGAGGAGGAGGAGGAGGGGGAAGAGGAGAAGGAGGAGGAGGAGGCAGAGGAGGAAGAAGGAGGAGGGGGAGGAGCAGGTAAAAGGAGGAGGAGGAGGAGCGACAACCCTTGCGGTCACGTTCGGGGCGGCTGCTCCGGGCTCGCGGCGGCCTGGCGACTCACGTCGCTGTCGTAGGTGTGGTAGACGGATTTAATGAAAGAGTCGAATTCTGAGAGCTTGCGCTCGCTGGTGTCGCCCATCGAGTCCGCTTGACTTTGCTGATTCGGAGAGAGCGTCCTTGTGGTATCCGAAGCACCTGGCCAGGTCGATCATGTCCTCGATCGTGTCGGAGTTCTGCACGTCTACCACACACCAAGCAGGTCCAGCATGCCGCCCTTGAGGAGCCACTGCTAGTAGTCGGTCATACTCTGGTCGCTGAGCGTCTGCAGGGAGCCCATCTCGTTCATCTTGTCGCTGGCGATGGTCTCAGCATAGCCACCGCTGTTCATGCCCAGTCAGCCGTCCTGCAGGAAGTAACTCAGGCAGTCGAAGATCATATTGTCGCAGAGGGTCGGGGTGCTGATCGGCATCAGGTCGACGGGGTCGGTGGCGAGTGTGAGCGCGGGCTCGGCGATCACAGGCTCGGTGCTGGCCGAGCCCCTGCGCTGGGCAGTGACGGCGTCGAACTCGGAGATCGCGCTGGAGGCGGCAGCGATGATGGAGTGCAGGTTCTTCAGGTCGGGCGGGAGCCCAGCAACGTGAAGAGCATCCGCGGTTCTGCTCCGTGGAGGCTGCAGGTGAAGAACAAAGCCGTTCAAGCGCATCCTCGGTTCTGCTCTGTCGGGGCATTGGAAGTAAGGAACAAACCGCCCTTCAAGTGCATCCTCGATTCTGCTCTTCTCCAGCGACTTGCGTTCTGCCTGGTCCAGCATTTCGATCATGTCCAGCGCGCCGTCAGACACGAAATGCAGCAGGTCGCCGTGGCGGTCCTGAATGTTGATCGGCACCAGGTCGACGGAGTCGGTGGCGAACTTGAGCGTGGGCTCGGCGTCCACGCGCACGGCGGAGGCAGAATCGTTGCGATTGTCGGTGATGGCGTCGAACTCGGAGATCACGCGATCCGCGGCAGCGATGACGGAGCGCAGGTCCTTTGAATCGGGCGGGAGCACCTTCTGGTTGACGCTCTGCGCCTGGATGCTGTTCAGCGCTGGCTCGGTGGAGGCGGGCGTGCTGAGCAAGGCGGGCCGGCGTCCACAGGCACGGCAGGAACATGAGCCAGCTGGTCCGCGATGCGTGAAAACTGGAGCCCAGCCGCGCCGATGACCTCGGACATGCTCTGCTTGGGCGCTATATCATGGCCGTGAACCTGCTCGATGAGACCATCGAGGGCACGTTGGTCTTCCGTCGCTGTTGTCCGCTGGCGTCAAGAGCGGGCACCATCTTCTCGAGCTCCGGGCGCAGCTTGGCCATGGTGGACAAAGAGTGATGTACAACATCTGCGCAAGAGGGCCCACCGCCAGAGGCGTCCGTCATCACGGACCTGCGCACGGAGACGTCCTTTAGCATCGCGCCCCGCTGGACACCACGAGAACATGGAAGCACGGGCGGCGGAGACTCTGGAGAGGACCCGCAGCCCGGTGCACGACCCTCGGGTTGGGCTTGAACTTCATAGTGCAGATCCGGGCCTTGTGCGTGCTGGCGTTGCGGTTCTTAGCGATGCCCCGCATGAGCTGGCACTCCTGCGGCGAGAAACGGCCAGGCTCAGCAGCGTCCGCGACAATGTCCGTGAGTGAGTCCCGATGTGGGAGCTGATGGAGAATTTCGAGGTCATGATGCAGGCGGAGACCAGGAGCAACTTGTTGCGCACGACGCTCGTCCTGCACCGTTGAGCCCGACAACGGGGTGGACAGCCATGGCGTAGACCGATGAGTTGCCCACGGACAGCCCACGTCTGCGGCCCATGACACGCAGGGCAGCGAGGAGAGGATCCCCCATCGGGCTGGGAAAGGTGAAGAAGAAACTCGCAGCAGCTGGCTACTTGAGCCACAACGGCTACGGAGGAGGAGGATGAGGAGAAGGAGAAGGAGAAGGAGGAGGAGGAGGAGGAGGAGGAGGAGGAGAAGGAGGAGGAGGAGGGAAGTGGCGGAGGAGGTGGGAGAGGAGTAGAGAGGGATGAGGGAAGAGGATGGGGGGACCAACAGGCACCGATACCGCTGCTCCCTGGACCTCTCCCAGGATGCACTCTGACCAGGATTTCGCGGCGCATCCAGCGGCGGCGACGAGGGCCGCCCTGGAGGCCAAAGGAGGGGAAAACGAGGCAAGGGTAGCAGCACCTTTCCCTTCTCCGAGGAACGCGGGGAACGCGGAGGCGGAAGTTTTAGGTCGGCCATGCCCTCCTGCAGGCGGACTTTGGAAGACAAACGACAGATAGGCCAACCAAAAATAAATGCAAACATATACCAATAGAACACAACATATCGTTCACTGACTACTGCTTTACCATTCTCGAATCTTCCTCCTGCAGAGGGACATGCCCGACTTCGGGAGCGGCCAAGAGGGGGGTGTCCAAGAGGGGGGGTGCAAATCATGACCGGCGGCATGTGCGCGGCCCAGCGGGGGGGCCAGGGACGGCGCCATGAAATCTGGGGGGGGCCAGGGACGTAATGAAATAAGAAGAGGCGCCATGAGATCTGGGGAAATATCATGGCCCACGCCATGATATCCACCCCCCCCTAGTCATCACCCCCTCTTTGCCGCCCCCGACGACTGAAGGGAAGTGGCGGCGCGCCGGGCTGGGCCGCGGCGTCGCTGGCGAGGCGACCGCGCCGCGGGCCGCGGCCGACGCCGCGCGCGCGGCCGCGCCGCCGCCCAGCACCGCGGGGCTCCGCCCGGCGTGGCGCGGCGCGGGCGACGAGGC
>CAUYUJ010014091.1:52535-75035 GCA_963575745.1 Prorocentrum cordatum
TCCTCCTCCTCCTCCTCCTCCTCCTCCTCCTCTTCCTCCTCCCCCTCCCCTGCGAGGCGCCCGCCCGACCCTTGAGCGGGCCAGCGGCGGCCCAGGTGCCCCGCGGCGGCGGCCGAACCGCAGCGTGTCCGAGCGGCGGGGGGCAGAGCCGCCTCCGCGGGCGGCTCGTCTCCCTCCCGCGCTCGCGGCGCCCAGAAGGCCTCAGGAGAAAGAGGAGGCGGATGAGGAGGAGGAGGAGGAGGAGGAGGGGGAGGAGGAGGAGGAGGAGGAGGAGGAGGAGGAGGAGGAGGAGGAGCGGAGGAGGAGGACGAGGAGGAGGAGGAGGAGGAGGAGGAGGACGAGGAGGAGGACGAGGAGGAGGAGGAGGCGGCGGAGGCGGGGGCGCAGGCGCAGAAGGAGGAGGAGGTGGAGGAGGAGCAGGGGGCCAGTGCCTGCTGCCCCCTCCTCGACAGAGAGCTCCGACGGGCGGCTGCTCGAAACCCCTCCGACCCCGGAACGGCTCTTATTTTAGCGCCCAAGCTGCAGATGGCATGGCGGGAAGCGCCACCGTGCTCACCTGCCCGGCCCCGCGGTCTGGGGCGCCCGCAGGCCCCCCTCCACACGAGGCCACAGCGAACGCCCTGGAATGGCCCTCCATTCTTGGCGGCGCGCACCAAGGGGGTATAGTTGGGGAGGGGGAGGGGTTTCTTAGCAGAAGGCTGCTTCTTACAAGGCGCCGGCCCTACATCTGCAGACACGGCCCGCGCCTTCTGAAAAAGCAGGGGTGCTTCCGAGAGAAGCCTTCCCCCTTCCCCCTATCCCTGTCTGCCGGCGGAGGAGGAGGAGGAGATGAGGGAGGAGGAGGAGGAGATGAGGGAGGAGGAGGAGGAAGAGGAGGAGGAGGAGGAGGAGGAGGAGGAGGAGGAGGATTGCGGGAGAAGGCCTCCGTCGATGGCGGCCGCAGCGTCGTCTCCAGCAGCGCCGCCTCGAGGGCGTTTTTCTCTCCCGGACGCCCAGCGTCTCGAAACCCGTCGGGACAGAGGCGCTGCAGTCTCTTCGGCCTCTCGCGGGGCCCACGCCGGGCCCCCGGGGTCGTGGCAACAAGCGACCGAGCATGAGAAGCGGGTCCCGAGGAGAAGTGGTCGAAGTGGTCGGGGGCCCGTGCTTTGCACAAATCGAGACGCCGGATGTCTGGGTCTTGAGCGTTCTTCCCCGGCCTCCTCGGGTCATGAGCAAAATCATGACGGAAGATGTTCGTTTGTATGTTCCCTGCCTAGGCTCTGCCTAGAAGGGTTCTTACTCGGTATGCTTAAAGGGCCGGGCAGTGTAAACCGCCCCGGGCGGTTCCCCCGGCATCCGCTCCGCGGTTCCCCCAGTGACGTTCCCTTAGCTTAGCGTTGCTTATCCCATCTTAGCTTAGCATCTTTAATATTATCTTAGCTTAGCTTCAGCTTAGCTCAGGTTTATATTAGCTTAGCTTACCTTCAGCTTAGCTTCGCTGAGCTTTAGCATAGCAGAGCACAGCATAGCATAGCGTAGCACAGGACAGCGCAGCACAGCATATCATAGCAAAGCCCAGCATAGCACAGCGCAGCACAGCATAGCATAACATAACATAGCATAGCGCAGCACACCACAGCACAGCACAGCATAGCACAGCGCAGCACAGCACAGCATGTCATAGCATGTCATATCATATCATACTTAGCATAACATGCCATAGCCTAGCATAGCACAGCGCAGCATGACATATCATAACTTAACATAGTATAACCTCGCATAACATAGCATAGCATAGCATAGCGCAGCATAGCATAGCATAGCATAGCATAGCGCAGCATAGCATGGCATAGCATAGCATAGCAACTAATGCTGCTTTCCTAGGGGCTCCAACTTCTAGGTAGGGTCGCACTAGGGTAATTTTATGTTCGGCCTCCAGGGGCCCTTACCAGGCCTCGGGACTGTCAAAAAACCGACCCAGGACGAAAAACCGGTCCCGGGGAAGGGGTCCAGACCGATGGGGTGCCACGTCATGAAAAAAATATGGCATCGGGGGTCTGGGTTTTTATCTTTCGCGATAGCGGCGGTTGCTGGCCCTGGCCGCACCCCTCCCCCCCCCAGGCAAGATCACGATTCGTGCTGGCCTCCGAAGTGGCTCTGGCTATCAAAGTGAGGGGGCCGAACGCTCATTCACTGTCCCTGGGCGCGTGGCTGAAGTGAGGTTCTGTGGTGCAGATTGGTGTTGCTATTGTTTGTTGTTGCTTGTTGCTTGTTGTTTGTTGTTTGTTGTCGTCGTCCCCCCCGCGAACCGGCTCGCGACCCACCCGCGACCCACCTCGCGAACCACCCGCGACCCACCCGCGATCCACCCGCGACCCGACCCCACGACCCACACGCGACATACCCGCGACCCACCCGCGACACACCTACATTGCTTTAACGAAAAAACCGGCTCCCACGGCGAGCTCGTTGTAGAATTTGTGCAAATTATGCGCCTGTGGCGGGCTTCTTCAGAGCCTCGCGGACTGCCGACGTCCCCGCCGCGCCCTCACTCCGCAACTACAGGGTGCTACGTATTTCCAAACATTCCCAGACAGCGCCAGCGCGAAACGTGACGTCACTGGCCCCCCGCCCCCGACCCCCCGTAACGCCCGGGAATGAACAAAAACGCTCGCCTCCATGAGCTGTGTCCGGTCGCGCGCGGTCGCCATCAGGTCCTGCAAGCTGCCCTCGCAGGTCGCCTCCGCAAGCCGCGTTCGGTCGGTCGCTGCCAGGTCATCCGAACGACGGTCGTCGGCGTCAGCCGCGGAGACTTCCCGCGCTGCGCCAGCGAACGCCTCCTCGAGCCGCGTGGGCGTCGGCGGCAGAGTCTGAACAGGAGCTGCCTCCAAGGGTGCAGCTGGGAGCCGTGCGCTGGGCGCCGCAGCCGGCGGGACGTTGAGACCGCTCGACTCCGAGTTGGGCAAATCCCCCGCCGGAGTTCCGCGCCCAGCAGGCGTGCCCGGCGTGCGCGGAGTGCGGGCCTTCTGATCCAGCCACAGGTCAGCCTCGGCGGCGTCCGCGGCGTCGCTGGCGGCGTCGTCGTCCGAGGCCGCGGCGTCCGCAGCGTCGCTGAGCTCGACGTCGTGTGCACGGCCCAGGGCTGGGCCGGTGGCTGCGCCGTCCAGGGTCATGGCGAAGCTGTTCTTTGCCACAGCGCCCTCGCCCTGCACCCGCGGGTCCGCCGACGCCGCGGCGAGGGCGGAGCCGCCCACCGGGCCCTCCCGCGCCGCCGCCCTCGAGGCGGCGCTGCGGCGCGCGTAGGCGCGGCAGAGCGCCTCGAACGTGGCACAGCCCACGGCGGCCCCCGCGACGGAGATCTCCACGCGCAGGCCGAAGAAGACGCGCAGGCACCAGGCCACCTCCTCCTGGTTGCCGTCGGACTCGCGTATGCGGCCCACGCACTCTGGCACGGTCAGCAGTGGCAGCGCGCCCTGTCCCGGCGTGCGCCCGGCGGCGCCAGACAGGAACCCGAAGCGCGGCTCCCACGGCCGCCCGCACCGCGCACAGGGGGGCTGGGCATACTGCTCGCCGAGGAGGCCGCCTCTGGGGCCCGCGGCCGCCAGCGACGCCCGGATGGTGTCCCAGAGACTGCCGTCGCACCCACAGTCCGGGCAGGAGTCTCTGATGTCACCGACTCCAGGCAGAAAGCAGGCGGCATGCATCTGCACGACCTCCTCCGACTCACCAAGGGCCAGCAGCTTGTCGGGCGACAGGGCCTCCTCTGAGGCCGCCGCCCGCGTGGCTTCGGGCGCGCACCGGAGCCCCCCCGACGGCTCCACCGCCAGCTGCCGCAGCAGCTGGGCCAGGAGCGGCAGGGGCCAGGGAGGCTGTTCCTGCAGCATGGCCAGCGCGGGCCCCACGGCCTCCACGAAAAGCTGAGAGGCGGCTGCTGGCACCTGCGTGTGCCGCAGTGCGGCCGCGGGCACAGCCAGCCCCGGCCTGGGCCCTGTACCAGCAGTGGGTCCCTCCAGCAGGGCCAGGCCCAAGCTGCCTATGGGAGCGAAGCTCTTGCCTCTCTGCCGAGATCTGTAACACAGGGGGCCCAGAGGCCTCCCAGGGTGCTCAGGGGCGGCGACTGTGTTGGCTGGCTCGTAGAACTTCGCGACCATGAGCCGCAGCTCGTCATCGAAGGGCCTCCTGCCCGAAGGAGGCACCTGCATCCAGGCTCCGTACAAGTCGATCGCCTGTCGGAACAGCCTCACGCGAGGGTGATCTGGCGACAAGTGGATGAAGTTATCCCAGGTGTTGGTGCGGAAGAGCTTCCGCAGCAGAGGCACGTCTGCAGGCTGCGCCTGCGCGAGGAAGGCCTCCTCGTCGAAGGCCACCGTCCCCGCCTCCGCCGCAACCGCGTAACCCGGGTAGGCGTGCAGCAGCTTCACGAACACCTCCAGGAACGTGGCGCTCACCTTCTGGCGGAAGTTCTTCTCCGTGTCCTCGGACCAGTACGGGCTGTGGCGCGCAGCCGCCGCCGCGGGGGCCGTGGCGAACCGCCCCTCGCGCCTGCGGCGCGGCACCTCCTCCTCCTCCTCGGCGCTCCCGGGGCTGTCCTCCGTGGGCTCGGTCGACGCGCTCAGGTACGAGCCGGCGTGGGCGCCGAGAGCCGCCTGGTGGCTGGCGTCGCCCTCGGGCGACCAGGCCGCGGCACCGCCCAGCGCGAGGCGCCTGGCCAGCCGCGTCGGGCCCGGCGCAGCCGCGGCCGCATCGCCGGCCCGCCTGCTTGGGCTGGCCTGGACGAGGTGGAAACTGTCCCAGTACTCCCTGTGCCCCTGCTCCCAGTCGAACATGTCCTTCAGCCTCTGGAGTGGTCCCTCCAGGGCCGGCGCAGACGAAGGCAGAGGCTCGCCGCGCGCGCTGTCGAGGACGCGGTCGTTGTCGAGGTCGAAGATGTACACATCAGGGTTGTCCTTGACGTCTTCGCAGATGGCGTCTGGCCTATCGACAACTCCGATCACGTAGGGCGCTGGGCACTCCAGGTACCTCCTCCAACTGTCACCCGGCGGGAGCACGGGGATGTAGACGTGCTCCCAGTCCAGCGGGAAGAGCAGCGCCCGCGCTACCTCGCAGACCGCGTAGAGCAGGGCTCGGCTCATCCGCTGGGTGGCCAGTACCACCTTCCGCTCTAGCAGCATCAGCACCAGCAGCTTCTTCACCCGCTCGATGCGCAGGCACGCCAGCAGGGGCCGGAACGAGAAGTCCCTCGCGAAGCTCTGGTCCAGCAGGCTCACGCTGCGCGGGCCGGCGTAGAACACGACCTATGGGGCGACAGAACGACTCAAGGGGTCCTGGGACACACAAATAGATACACACAAATAACAGGATTCCTTATATTTTCCAATATGTTCTGGGTCTTTGTCTTCCCCCCCACTTCCCATATTTCCCCATATTTTCTCGGAGTCGACGAGTACTTGTGCCTGTGTGTTTTTCCCCTCCTGAGCGATACCCTGCTCCGGTGACCTTCCCGCAGACGGGCGCTCTGGCCAGCATCCCGAGGCGGACCCAACCGTGGCGACGAAAACGAGCCTTCCTGTCCACGACCCAGGCACTGTGACGGGATGGGTCGCGGGCCACTAGCAATGACAGTAGTCTATGTATGTATGTATGTATGTATGTATGTATGCATGCATGCATGCATGCATGCATGCATGCATGCATGCATGTATGTATGTATGTATGTATGTGTGTATGTCTGTCTGTCTGTCTGTCTGTCTGTCTGTCTGTCTGTCTGTCTGTCTGTCTGTCTGTATGCATGCATGCATGCATGTATGTATGTATGTATGTATGTATGCATGTATACACATATATGTTGCCCTAGTTAAAGCTGTGCGTATCCATGTATTGTATGTGTGCGTATATATTGCCCTAATTAAAACCCGATCGTGTATATATTGTATGTATCTATGTATATATGTATGTATACATACACATACCAAGGCATTCAACTTGTGGGTACACTGGCACATACACGGCAAAAAGGGAGCAACAGTTTTGCCCGACGACCTGCGTGGTGTGGTCTGGCGGCAGCGGCACCGCGTGGAACAGCTGGGCGACCAGCCCGCGCGCAGCCTCGGAGCCGCCCGCCCCAAGCGCGACGCCCCGCCGTCGACGCTGCCCCCGCCGTCTCCGCCGTCGCCGCCCTCCATGTCGCCGCCGTCGTCGACGTCGTCGCCGCCATCGCCGTCGCCGCCGCCGCCGTCGCCGCCGCCGGCGCCAGGATCGCCGCCATCGCCGTCGCCCTGGTTGCCGTCGTGGCCGCCGCCGACGTCGGCGGCGTCGCCGCGCCGCCTCGGGTCCGCCCGCGCCGGGCCGCTCCGGGCTGCCGCGGGCCGCCGACACGACGTCGGCCAGGAGCCGCCGGAACGTGTCCAGGTAAGGCAGCACCGACATGACGAAGAAGGCCTTGCGGGGCACACGGGGGATCTGGTGGGCGAGGGCGCGGGCCTCCCACGAAGGCGGGGGGCGTCGTGGAAGGGCCCAGAGGCGTCCCAGAAGGCTTCGACTATTGTTGAGCCTTCTCTGGCGCCCCATGCCTCCGTGCGCGCAGGCCAGTGCTGAACGTCCAGGGACGCGTGCTGTTTCCGCCGCGACGGCACGAGCTCTGGCTTCTGACACGCGCCCATGGATCTTGAACGGGCTCCGCTGCAAGGGAGCGGGGATCGCTCCACGTGGACTCACTTCAGGTCGCCAGTGGCCCTCTCGACCCTGAACGCCCGCGCGAGGGTCGTCACAGGGATCGCGCGGGGCGGCTAAAAAGGGCCGTCCTTCGCGGGGCCCCGGGGGTTTGGAGGAGGAGGAAGGGGAGGAGGAGGAGGAGGAGGAGGTGGAGGAGGAGGAGGAGGGAGGAGGAGGGAGGAGGAGGGAGGAGGAGGAGGAGGAGGAGGAGGAGAGAGAGGAGCAGAGCAAGGAGGTACAGGAAAAGGATGTGGACAAGGGAGGAGGAGCGGGGTGGTCTCGGCGCGCGTGCGAAGGCAGGAGCTTTCCGTCGGGCGTGGTGTCGTGGTGTGTGTGTCTGTGCGCTTCTTGGCCGGTGCGGGAGCTGCCGTGGGGGCACCACCTCCTTCCTTCCTCCTCCTCCCCCTCCTCCTCCCTCCTCCTCCTCCTCCTCCTCCTGCTCCTCCTCCTCCTCCTCCTCCGCTTCCTCCTCCTCCTCCTCCTCCTCCTCCTCCTCCAGCCCCTTTCTGTGTCGAGCCGCGATTCAGTGGGCCCATGCAGGGGGTCCCCGCCTTGAACATCTCAGCGACACTTTCTAGTTCAGGAGGGGCCCTGCACCGCCCTATCGAACTCCCCAGGGTACTCTCATGCGCTGCAAATTTTTTGGGCTCAATGTGTGCAGCCTGATCCAGCATAGAAGGCTGGACGAGATCGCGCTGTTGGCTAGGGGCTTCCCTTTCCACTTCCTGCTGGGCACCCGCCTGCGGGCGGTGCCGTCCGAGGCGGTGCGACGACAGACGCACATCGGGGACCACGACTACTACCACTTCGGGTACGGCAGGGGGCCCTTCACCAACAGAGCGGCAGGTGTCACCATCGGAGTACGACGCCGAGATCTTGGACTGCGCGTGCACCGCGTGCTCCCTGGACCTGCCGCTGCGCTGGGCCGTGCGGGGATGGTGCGCGTGGTCACTGGTTCGCTCGATGTCACAGCCATCGCGCTCTACTTCCCGCCGCCTGGCCCGCGCTCGGGGACGGCCACATGGAGGCGCACGGTCGACGTGCTACTCGAGTGGTTGAACGGACTGCTGGACACTACCCCCGAGCGCTCCACCCCCATCATCCTCACGGACCTGAATGACTCGTTCGCGGTGGATGAGACCAGTTGCTCCTTCAGTTGCATCGGGCCCTACGTGCAGTCTCGCATGGGCTACGCCGCTCGAGGGCTCCGTGAAGTGCTGCACCGACACCATTTTGCTTGCGCAACCACCTTTTTCAAGATTGCTCCCACGTACAATGGCGAGAAGTCGTCTACCTGGATCGACCACTACGCCCTGCCCGCTGGAGCCCTGCCGCGCGTGTCAAAGCTGATCACCATGACCAAGGCGGCCAGGCAGCTCCAGCTCTACCCCTCCAAGGGAATTCTGCGTGACCACTCTCCCGTGCTCCTGGAGGCGGACCTGGGCGTCCCGAGCCTGCGGTCTTCGCAGATTTTGGCTTCCTGGAACTTCGACGCCATCGAGACTGCGCTGCAGACGCCAGGCCTGCGGGAGGGATTCTTGGAAGAGGCAAACCTGGCCCTGCAGCGCGCGGCGCCCTCGTACCTGGGGTACTTCGAGAGCAACATGGTCGACGCAGGCTACGCTTCTTTCTTGGACGCGCTGGCGCCGATTGCCAAGAAGCACTTCGGCAGGGCCAGGCGGGCCCCAGGCGCGGAGCTGGCACAGCACCGACTTCAGGTACGACGCCTCCTCCGTGGACGTGCGGTGCTGCGCGCCATGGGCCTCCCCCACTGCCACTGCGATTTTCAGATCCGCGACCTCGCGAATCGCATCAGGTGGGAGGTCCGAAGATGGACGCGATCGTTGCGCAGGACTTGGACTGAAGGCATACATGGGGCCTGGCGCAAACGTGATCTCGCCAGCGTGCAATACTTCTCTCGTAGACTGGCGGGCACTGGACTGGGACCCAAACGACGGAGCTACGCGGCGGTGCGCAGGCACGTTGCATCGGCTGATGAGCTCGCGGGCTCTCTGGGCCTTCCTGGTTCCGAGGGTGGTCTCTCCGCGGTCCCAGTCCAGTTAGACAATGTTTTACTGTCGCGGGCCTCTTTGGCTCCTCAAGGGATGGGTGAGCGGGACTCGGCGGGGGAGTTGGGAGCCAGAGACCTTCGTAGAGCTTCGTGGGTGCTCCGCAAGGCTTCGCGCAGACGTTCCGTCCCTGCCTGGTCCCTCCCTGGCGAGATTTGGCTCATGCTTCTCCTGCCTAAGTATTTTAGCAAGCCACGTATTTCTCCCTTCGGAGTCGGCGGAAAGCCTGAGCCCCCTGAGGTGGAGGCCATCAAGATTGGTTTGGGAAGTCTGGCCACGTGCTGGCGGGTGGTGGGGAGGTTTCCTACGTGTGCGGGGTTTTCTCTCGGTTGGCAGACTCCCAAACCAGACGGCGGCACTCGGTTTCTGCACGGCCTCTGCCCCTTCTTTCGAGCCGTTGCCAGGGGCATCTATAGGACGGTCCCACACGCTGCGCCTGCGGAGTACGACCATGGATGCATACCGTGTCGCAGGCGAGAGAATGCCATTTTGGGCACGCAGATCTTGGCGGATCGCCTGCGGAGCGCACGCGTGTGGCACATTGCTGTTTTCGATGACATGAAGAATGCTTTCGGTTGTTGCGAGCACAAGCGCATGAATCAAGGACTTTTAGAGTATTTGCCAGCAGAGGACGTTGCCCTGCTCAGCGACAGGCGCACCACGCACCTACTTCACCTCGAGGGCGTCGATCGCCCCACCACCCTTCACCTCCAAAGCGGGGCTTTGATGGGGGACCCCCGTGCGCCCGACGAATTTCGAGTTGATTTTGCCCGCCCCCTCCAGGAGTGGCTCGCCCAGTTTCAGGACCCTGCTTTGTGCGTGTCGTGCCCCGTGTTCGGGCGCGAGGTCTATGCGGGCCTGTTCAAATACGTGGACGATCTGGCGTACTTGTTGCTACTCCAGGAGGGGGCACTTTCCGAGGCTGTCGCCGCAGCGCGCGAAGCCCAGGCCAAGCTCGGCAATGCCCTGGCTGCGTACGGATACAAGCAAAACACGTCGAAACAAGTTTTGGTCCCCCGCCTTTGCGGTTACAAGGCCACCCGCCAGTTTTACGCTGCGGAGGTCGGGGGGGCCCGAGTGGCCCCGCACACCAGGTACTTGGGACCTCAGTTGTTGCCCTCTGGCGCCTTCTCACACCAGCTTGCACTGAGTAAAGTAGCGGCCAACAGGGGGTGAATGTCTTTTAAGTATTTGTGGACCTCGGGGGCCCCTTTTAAGGTGAAGAGGCTAGTATTCATATCTGTGGTGCAAGGTGCGCTGTTGTCTGGACTTACGCCGTATCTCCTCACGAGCTCCCAAGAGGCCCAGCTGGACATCGCGCTCTTGGGTAAGATCCGTTGTATTGCTGTGGGGGCTTTGTGTGACCGTTCTGGAGATCATCCCATTATTAAGGACTCTCGGGAGGTCTGGAAATGGATGAATATTGTTCCGTCTGGGGTCGAGTTGTTAGTTCAGAGACTTCGATGGTACCAGGCCATGGTTAGATGGCCCGAAGAACATTCCCAGGTCATCAGCCTCCTCTTCGGTCGCGTCGGCTTCGAGAATGCCCCCACCCTGTCCGATGGCCGCCTCACCGTTCACGCCAACCCGTTCGCCGTTCGTTTCGTGACTGACGTTTACAGGCTCGAGCTTCTAACAGACTATGAAGACTGGCGCTCCGTCTGGGGCGAGGACATCCATGCGCTCTTCCATGACGACTACATATCGCATCAGTTTCTGGCGGCTGATGTTTCTGCTCTGCGCAAGATCTGGCAGAGCGGTAAGACTGAGCTGGACATTATCGATTTCGGACCCTGCCTCTCCGCCTCGCAGGATGGAATTGAGGAATTCCTGGGTCCCTCTGGCTGCGTGCACGTATGCAGATGCACTACAGATGATGGAGACGTGTGTGGCGCCCGCTTCTTCACCCATGCAGCCCTCGTCGCGCACCAGACCCACACCCAGGGCGGCTCTCATGGCAACTTCTCCTACTATGCCAGATGTGTCGTCACGAACCAGTGTCCAGCGTGTCGCACTTCCTTTGCTTTCCAGAAGACCGCGAAGGCTCACCTCTGTCGGGCATTTCGTCGGGGAGTTTGTGATGTTCTCAGCGCGCATGCACTACATCCAGTGGTCGTCCCCCGGCTTGTTTGTCCTGTGTGCGCCACGTCTTCGTATTTCGATTTGGCTCAGCTCCAGGATCACATTTGCGAGCGGCACTTGCCTTTCATACCTGAGAGACGGGCTGGCGATGGCGACCCCCAAGCCCAAGTGGATGCTGGAGAAGCGGCCGCCAGGGGCAGAGGCCGAGGGCGCACCCGTGCTGGCCAAGGCCAAGGGCGGCGGCCCCCCGCAGAAGGACAAGGGCGGCAAGAGCTCTGCTCCCACCCCAGGCTCCGCCTCCGACGCGGCCGCAGCCAGCGGGCCCAACAGCAAGCAGCAGCGCAATCGGCACCTCGGGCAGATCAAGGACATGGGGTTCACCAAGAAGCAGGCCAACTTCATCAACGTGATGGTGAAGCAGACGCTCATGACGACCCAGTTGGTGCGCGAGCTGTGGGCCGCAGGAGTGGACACGTACTTCCTGACCGCCGACCTGCCGGAGATCGAGGCCGCGCAGGAGGCAGGGGCGACATATTCACACGAAGTCCGAGCCCGAGGCAAAGGCCACCAGCTCGGTCCTCCTCACCTTCATATATTCAATGGGTTCGTGACCAAGTTGCTAGAGCGTGGGCCCGCGCTGGGGCAGAGGACACACGCGATGCTCAAAGATTGGCACGGCAGAGTGTGGTGCGAGCTGCAGCCTCACGACCTGTACGACATGGTACGGCTGTTCCGAGTCACGAAGTGCTACGACCAGAACAAGAGGAAGCTCCACCTGATGATGAGGGATGTGGCACAGCCGAGCGTACCGCCCGAATCAGACGAGCAGCAGCTGCCTTCGCCCTTGACAGTCCGCGGCCTGCTCCAGAAGGCACTCGAGGAGATCGGCGGACGCAGGGCGCTGGGCGCGGCGCCACCAGGCGCAATGGAGGAGATACTACAGAACGCAGTAGACGCAAAAGATAGCAGGTGAGCATGCGTAGGGTGCATGCATTCATATTATATATGCAGCGCGGGGCAGGCTCTTCTTCAATTTCGGCCTCCTCCCCAATGCGCTGCACTACGTATCGGACGGTGACCGCGTGAAGTGATCATCTAATGACGGATCGTTGTCGCCTCCCACCTGTTTCACGCTACCGCGAGGTCCGCCCCCCCCCTGTTGGCCCATTCTTTTTGGCTAACGCCTTAGTTGTCCTTGCTCCCTGGGGTCTGTTCGTGCCCTACGCGTCGGTGCGCGTGACCCTGGGGCCCAGCCTACAGGCCCGTCGGGGCCCGCTGGGCCCCTTCTGAACCTCATGACTTTTTTAGTCGTCCGACGGGTGCACTCTCGTACATATTACACGCCTGTGTGTTTCACTTGCAAACCCACGAGTTTTACACGCATTACATACACGAGCTTGCCGCACGCTGTTCAGTCCGCCTCGGCACAGCAGGGACAGGGAGAGATGCGGGCCCAGAGTCGTCCTCCTCCTCCTCCTCCTCCTCCTCCTCCTCCTCCTCCTCCTCCTCCTCCTCCGCCTCCTCCTCCTCCTCCTTCCTCCTCCTCCTCCTCCCTCCTCCTCCTCCTCCTCCTCCCTCCTCCTCATCCTCTTTGTCCTCCTCCCCTATCTCCTCCTCATACCTCCTCCTCGTCCTTCTCCTCCTCCTCCTCCTCCTCTTCCTCCTCCTCCACCTCCTCCTCTTCCTCCCCGTCCTCCTCCTTCTCCTCCTCCTCCTCCCGAAGAGAGGGAGGACACCCCACGATTCGCCACAACCCCCTCGACATAGAAGCACCAAACAACGGCGAGGGACGCATTCGATGCCAGAGCCTCGATCCTCTCTCCGCCTCCCCGATGTGCCGAAGGATGAGGAGGAGGTCGCGACCTCCCTCGTGGTGACCCCCGAACACACAAATAAATACACACAAATCCCAGGATCCCCCATATTTCCACATGTTTGAAGAGGTTTCTGTCTTCCCCCCACTTTCCATATTTTCCCATATCTTCGAAGGAATCGACGATTAACTGTGTCTGTGTGCATGTGTGTGTTTCTTCTCTCCCTCCTGAACCGCGGGGATCGGCCAACCTTGAACGATCGGCAGTTTCCGAGACGTCAGATCGTTCAACATCGACCGATTCTGAGTCGCCGGCGGCGTTCGACGTTAAACGCCAGCGGCAGAGTCGCCGCCGGTCGACACGACGCAAACCGACCGTACGCCACGAGGGAACTTTCGTCTGAGAGTTCCTCCATCGAGGGCACCGATGGTCCCGATGGCTTCCGATGGTCTCCTGGCCTATACTATGTTCTCCATCCATTTTCGACTCCCCCCATGGTTTCCGATGCATCGCAGCGGGTTCTTCGATGGTCCTAAAAGGTCGAGGAGCGGGCCTCCAAAGGCCCACACTGACGAGAAGCACAGCCGTCGCATGCTCCCCCTCCGCTGGAGATCTTGGCCCACTCCTCGGGGCCCAGCGTTCCATCGCGAACTCCTGATGGCCCCGGGGCCGGGACACGGCTCCCGGAAGCCGAGATCGAAAACGATATCGGGACTTCAGAAGCACGACGTCGGATGTCTGGGGTCTCCGGGGGCCCCCGCAGGTCTCCGGATGCCCTCAGGGGCTTCGGAAGGCTCAGGAATGAGACGAAACCAGCAAGCCTCAGCCCAGAACGCCCCAGGACCCGGGATGCTCCAGCATCCCTCGCGCAACCAAATCTACACACGCTTACTTTTCAAGGTTCGTGCCTCCGATTTAGCTCCCACGGTCCACGAGCACACCAACCGGCACCAACAATGATGAGATGTGTGTCGGCGGAAGGAGCGATGGTTTTAATATCATCAGAAACCGCTGTCCTGGAATCTCCAATTACGAGCCGCGAAAATCGAACCTTGAAGTTGGAGGTCTGGGCCCAGACCCCTAGGCAGGAGGAGGGAGGAAGGAGGAGAGATTGGAAGGGATGATCAGGAGGAAGAGGACGAGCAGGATAAGGAGGAGAACGATGACGACAACGAGAAAATGAAGAGTAGACGAACAAGGGTTAGACGCTGCGATCATCCGGTCAAGCTCGTGCAGGGCACAAAAGGGCGAACCATGCAGCGGGCTGTCTTCGTAAATTCCAGCGTGCAAATAGAAAGAGGAGCAGGAGGAGCAGGAGGAGGAGGAGGAGGAGGAGGAGGAGGAGGAGGAGGAGGAGGAGGTGGACGAGGACGAGGAGGAGGAGGAGGAGAAGCGAGGGTGAGAAGAGAACAGAAGGGAGGGAAGGGAGCAGGCGGAGCAGGAGGAACAAGGAGAAGGAGGAGCGAGGAGGAGGAGGAGGAGGAGGAGGAGGAGGAGGAGAGGAGGAGGAGGAGGAGGAGGAGGAGCGAGGAAGAGAAGGAGGAGGAGGAGGAGGAGGAGGAAGAGGAGGAGGAGGAGGAGGAGGAGGAGGAGGAGGAGGAGGAGGAGGAGGAGGAGGAGGAGGGGGAGAGGGGCAGGAGGGAGAAGCGAGGGCGGAAGGAGGGGAGAAGGGAGGGAAGGGGGCAGGAATATGAAGAAGGGAGCAGGAGGAGGAGGAGGAGGAGGAGGAGGAGGAGGAGGAGGAGGAGCAGCAGAAAGAGGAAGAGGAAAGGAGGAGGAGGAGGAGGAGGAGGAGGTGGGAAAGGACGGGGAGGTAGCTCTGGGCGTTTGGGCCGGCCCCGCCTTCGGGGAGTACACATCGCGCCCTGGCGCAGCCTGGTGCCGCTCGTGGCACGTCAGGCAGGCGACGTGGAGGCGCTTGCCGTCCTGGGAGGGACCGGGTGTGGGGGGGGATGAGGAGACCTTCCCTCCCTGAAGAGACTCTGCCCCCCCCCTCCTCTCCGCTTGTTGTTGTTGTTGATGATGATGATGATGATGATGATGCTGATGATGATGATGATGGTTGTTATTATTAATATTACTACTAGTATTCAGTTTATTCATGTTCTCATTCATATGATTAGCATTCGTACTATGCAGCCTAAGTGTTAGTAGTATTACGATTCGCCTTAGTAGTAGTACTCGGACTATGATATAGCATTAGATTTATAGCTTGACTCTCACTATTAGCGTTCGTCGTATTATCATTATTCTTATTCCTACTATGATGATTCATTGTTATTGTTCACACTCCTCTGATCTGTATTCGTGACTCCATTCCTTATTCTTGCCCAAATCCGTATACTTGTACTTCTTCATCCCCTCCTCTGGGGGACGTTAGGGGGGGGCCACCCCAGAAGGGTGGGGGGACATCGACCTGGAGTCGGCGTTACATCGCCGATGGGCTGGCGACTGGCCTCCGATGTCAACTCCGCGCGGTCCTGGGCGGGATGGGCTCGGCGGGCATCAAGCCCCCCATCGGCGATCGATGGGCGATTGGGGATCAGGGCGGCCCCCCCTGGGCCAATGCCCACCTGACGTAGCCCCTGATCCCCCTCCTTGTTTGACGTTGCGACAACTTGAATCCTCCGATCGTAGCGTTTCTGATCCTCCTCGTGCTCTTTTTCCTCCTCCTCCTCCTCCTCCTCCTCTTCATCCTCCTCCTCCTCCTCCTCCTCCTCCTCCTCCTTCGCATCCTCATTCTCATCCTCCTCCTCCATCAACTCCTCGTCCACCCTTCCCTCCCCCATCTCCTGCTGGCTTCCTCCTCCTCCTCCTCCTCCCTCCTCCTCCTCCTCCCCCCCCTCCTCCTCCTCCTCTCCTCCTCCTCCTCCTCCTCCTCCTCCTCCTCCTCCTCCTCCTCCTCCTCCTCCTCCTCCTCCTCCTCCTTCGCATCCTCATTCTCACCCTCCTCCTCCTCCATCAACTCCTCGTCCACCCTTCCCTCCAACATCTGTCCGGCCCTGAGTTTTTCCAGGGGCCGCCACCCGCGGGAACCGCACTGGCGGCCCTCCCTGCCCTCAGCCCGCCGCCACGTCTACCCCTCACCGAAGCTGCTGGCTTTGGGCCGCGCTTCGGCCCCGCAGGCGCCGCTGCCTGCCCTCTACGAGGCGGACTCCGACGAGAGCCGCGCCTCCTCCTCGGCTCGGCCTCGCCGCCGCCCGCGTCCACGACGCCGCCCTCCTCGAGGCCGCTGCCGCCGCTGAGCGCGGCAAAACCCTGCCAAGAAGGCCGCGCGCCCGAGACGGCACGTCCGCCGCCCCCCCCCGGCTTGCTCGCACGAGCAGGCCGCTTTGGCCCTCCGCCGGCCGTCACCGGCCGTGGCGGGGTCCGAGGCCGAGCGCGCGCCCTCCCGGCCGCCCGGGGCCGCCTCCGAGTGGGCCTCCGAGGGCCTCGCGGAGGCGGCGCCCGTCGGGCTCGACGGGCTCGGCCTCGGCCCTCCGCAGCTCCCCGGCCGCCTCGGGAGCGCGGCCGCCGCCCCGGAGCAGGCCCGGCAGCCGCAGCCCCTGCCGCGCACCCTCGGCCTCGCGCGTGCCAGGACACACTGCCTGGGGTCCACTCTGGCGAACAAGTGCTGCTTCTTCTCTTTCACTAATTAGGGAAACAAGCGATGCCATAAACATAACAACTCGGAGGTCCGCGCGGATTTCTCGGATCGGCGCTGGGGCCCCCTGGCGGCGCCTCTGGCGCCGCGAGGAGGAGAAAGAGGAGAAGGAGGAGGAGAGAAGAGGAGGAGAAGCGAGGAGGTGGAGAAAGAGGAGGAGGAGGAGGAGGAGGAGGAGGAGGAGGAGGAGGAGAGGAGGAGGAGGGGAGGAGGAGGAGGAGGAGGAGGAGGAGGAGGAGGAGGAGGAGAGAGGAGGAGGAGGAGGAGGAGGAGAGGAGGAGGAGGAGGAGGAGGAGGAGGAGGAGGCCCCCGGGCGGGCAGCCGGTTGGTGTGGGCGGCACCTCCCGGCGTCCGGGGGAACTGAAACCCGCTTAGTCGTGGCCTGTATGGGGGCTGCGCCACTGCTGAAACCACCCACCCTCCCACGGCATTGCCGTGGGCGGGTGGGTGGTTTCGGCAGTGGGGGCACCGACCCCGGCCTCCGGGCTTAAACGGTAATCCCGATTCGGCTACGGCCGAATCGGGTCCCCTCCACTGTCTTGGCCCGGCGACTCCCCGGTCGCGCCAGGGTGTGGAGGGGGGGTCTGGCTTCGGCCAGGCTCACGGGGAGTCCTGCTCTGTCCCCCTTGGGCAAGAGGACTGGGGGGAGCAGGCCAGGGCACCCGCCCCGAGACTCGCACCAGGTGCCCCGCCTAGTGGCGAGGGGTGTCCTGTGTCCCCGACCAGTGCCTGGGGTGCCTGGCGGGTGGCAGGGGGGCCCCCTCCCCTCGGGGGGGGGCTGGTCCCGGAGGCGTTGGACGTGTACGTGCACCTCTGAGCGTCCCCAAGGTGCGGGAGGGCCTAGGTGCACTGAGCGTCCCCAAGGTCACTGCATAGGCCCTGGCAGTGTGGGTTTTTATCATGGGCAACGACTCTGCTCGTGAACTCTCTCGCCCTGAGCCCTTGCGGGCCCGAGGCAACACGGTGCGAGGCCTCGGCCCGCCCTGCCCCTTTTGGGTGTCGGGACCCCGTTCCTGCCCTGGCAGGCTCCCGGGTTCATCGCATGCTTCGCGTGCTCTCTTTCGCTCTTGCTCTGCCCTTGTCCTGTCTCGTGCTACCTCTTCCTGGCGGGTGTCGCTTCGTGCACTTCATCCTGACTCCAAGTCCAAAAAAGGAGGAGGAGGAGGAGGAGGAGGAGGAGGAGGAGGAGGAGGAGGAGCAGGAGGAGGAGGAGGAGGAGGAGGAGGAGGAGAAGGAGGAGGAGGAGGAGGAGGAGGAGGAGAGAAGAAGAGGAGGAGGAGGAGGAGGAGAAGGAGAGGGAGGAGAAGGAGGAGGAGGAGGAGGAGGGGAGCGATGAGGAGGGGAGCGAAGAGGAGAAGGAGGAGGACAAGGAGGAGGACAAGAAGGAGGAGGAGGAGGAGGAGGAGGAGGAGGAGGAGGAGGAGGAGGAGGAGGGGAGCAAGGAGGAGGAGGAGGAGGAGGAGAAGTAGGAAGAGTAGGAGTAGGAGTAGGAGTCAAGCTAGCCAGCTCGAGCGAGTCAAGCATGGCATGCCCAGTCCCACCCGCCCTCCCACAACATAAGAAGCAAAGCTGGCACAACTGGGGGCCGAAGTCACACCGGCCAGCCGGTTTGGTACAGCTGATGCGGCCGCGATGGCGGTTGCCGACGGGAACTGGCGAGCGCGTGTTGAATGCCGCGCACGCATTGCCAGACGAGTCGAGAATGGCCCGGTACACCGCAGGAAGCCAGAGGTGGCCGGAGGAAGCCCGACGGTCTGACAGGACACCCCAAAGCATTTTTGTGAAAAAGCATTTGGGTTTTTGATGTTTTTATGTTGAAATGCTTGCAAACACACGGTGTTCGGTAGGATTCTGACATGAACGCGCGAGTGTGCTCTTTGTGGTATTTTTTGCACAGGATTCGCGGCCTGGGTGCATGACAGAGCATCGCGAGTGCACCGCGCGATGACGCGAAATCGCTGGATTTGACCGAATTCTTAAGATTCCTATGGTTTTCCTATGATTTCAGCAAGAGAGCCCGGGCGGGAAATTTGTACAATTTTTGTGAAAAAAAGCATTGGGTTTTTGATGTTTTTATGTTGAAATGCTTGCAAACACACGGTGTTCGGTAGGATTCTGACATGAACGCGCGCGTGTGCTCTTTGTGGTATTTTTTGCAATGGATTATCGCCGTGGACGACAAGACGTCCATGTCGAGAGGAAAAAATAAGAAACATGTTGATTTTGTATTGTTTTTTACAGGTTAGGATGGGACCCCCCGGATGCGGCCCCTAATGGCCGGCCTGAGGGGGGAGTAGGAGTATATTCTAATAAGGAATAAGGATAGGAGTAGGAGTAGGAGGAGGAGTAGAGAGGAGAAGGAAGAGGAGGATCAGTGTAAACCCAAGAGTCATCAACGATGTTGGAATTAACCATCCCTTCAAGCTCCCTCTTCACAGGCCCCTAGAACGGTTCATTTCCATTGAGGGAGCTGCCTCGTTGGACGACAACCGTTTGAAGATCTTGAAGCATGCCAAAACATGGTTCTCGGGATTTTCACGCCACGGATCAACCTGACTGCCGCGTCCTGACGATCGCGAATCGTGCCAGAACGCAGTTCTGGGGACTTCAACGTCGCGAGTCAGCGTAACTGTTGCACCCGCATAATCCTGAATCCTTCCAAACACAATCTCTGGAGGAGGAGGAGGAGGAGCGGGGAGAAGCGAGGAGGAGCGGAGGGAGGACAGAGGGGTGGGGTGGGGGGGGCGAGGGGGGCAGTCGCACACGGAGGAAGAGGGGGGAGAGCAGGGATGGGAGAGGAGGGGTAGAGGGGAAAGAGCGGCGGCGGGGGGGAAGCGGGGGCAGAGCGACACTCTCCTCCTCCAAACCCTCTTCCTCCTCCTCCTCCTCCTCCTCCTCCTCCTCCTCCTCCTCCTCCTCCTCCTCCTCCTCCTCCTCCCTCCTCGTCTTGCTTCTCTGTCTCCCTCCTCGAAAACCCCTCATTCTGCCCCTATGTCTCCTCACAGTCCCTCACAGTCCCTCACTGTCCCTCCCTCTTCCTCCTCCTCCTCCTCCTCCTCCTCCTGCTCCTCCGCCTCCGCTCTGTTGGTAATGCCAAGGTCATGCTGCTGCAGCGCGAACGCCAGGAACGCCGGGCGGGCGCCGGCCGGCTTCTCCTGAGAGACCACCGTTACGCGCACCGACCCCCTCCTTCGGTATCCTCCTCACCCGCCTCACCCTTACCCTCATCCTCCTTCCGCTCCGCTCCTGCTGCTGCTGCTCCTTCCCCCCCCCCGCTCCCCTCTGCCCCCCCCTCCCCACCCGCGATTCCATGCCTCCTCCGTCATGCATCCTCCCCCATCGGATCAGCCTCGAACTTATCCCTGTCCCTAAGATCGGCAAGCCCATGGCGATGACAAACTAAGAGATGTGCCCTCAGAAACTGAGGGTACATCCCTGCGATCGGCACCGAGGTAAGGTGATGCCAAACGTAGGGATCGGGAGATGCTTCTGGGGAAGCCAAGAAGTACCAATACCGCTACTCCCTGGACCTCTCCCAGGGGTGCGTTCTGACCAGGCGTTCGAGGCGAATCCAGCGGAGGCGACGAGGGCCTCCCAGGCGGCCCCCAAAAGGGAAACGAGGCGAGGGTAGCGGTATGGGCACATTTTCCTCCCCTGAGCTTCACGCTGGTAGCCATCGGGCTGGTGGCCGTGGCGACGAGCCCAGACGTCCGACGCCCCGATCCTTTTCCACGCGGGGCCCCCGAGGCGCCCCGGGCCCCCCCCCAAAGCCTCCCCCTCGCTCGGACGTCCACTCCCTGTGCTTTCTGCTCCGGCCTCGTGCCGTGCGAGGCTTCTTCGCAGGATGATCCGGGATGCTCCTGAAGAGCCCCCGCCGAGAAAGATTGTACACGTCCGAGCGTCGGCGGTGGACAAACCTCCCTTTAAGAGACCTCCCCTTAGTGAAAACGGCCTGGGACCGAAACCGACGGACCTGGACCCCCAAAAATGACGGCCGCGACGCCCTCTCGCGAACCGAAAACGGCCAATTCCTTAATCGACGCGTCAGGGTAGGAGGTCTGTCCACCCCCGAGAGCGATGCTCCAGATTTCGTCATAAAAGGGAGGGGGTCTGGACCCTCCAAGGCAAGCCATTTCAGACCTCCCCCGTGGGAGAACCCTCCAGAACATCGCCCCCAGACCCCCCAGGCCCTCCAAGATGGCTTGGAAGAGACCCCCCCCCGAAATGGGACCACTCTCCCTTTATTATGAAATCTGGAGCACCGAGATGAGCTGGCCTGCTGTCCCGAGCCGCTCCGCCGGCGGTCCCCCCCTCCCCCCG
Source organism: Prorocentrum cordatum (assembly GCA_963575745.1). Lineage (NCBI taxonomy): Eukaryota > Dinophyceae > Prorocentrales > Prorocentraceae > Prorocentrum > Prorocentrum cordatum. The sequence goes on from CAUYUJ010014091.1 coordinate 73,154, forward strand.
CGGGGGGCGGGGGGCGGGCTGCGAGGGTTGGCCCCGGCGGCCGAGCACCGGTCCCCCCATCGGCCTCCCCCCCCCCCGGGTGGCTTGTGCAGGGCGTCGGAGGTCCGTTTTGGGGGCGTCCGTGGGCGGCGGCGTCCAACGAGTGGGGTCGGGCCTGTCCTCCAACGAGCTGTGGAGGTCGTTCGATGGAGGGGAAGCGTGCTGCCAGATAATTCCCAGATGCCCAGAAGAGGTTTCAAATGTGTTTTCAACGATGTAAAACACATGCCTGGAACATCTTGGGAAAATGTGATACACATGTTGAACACGTCTTTAACTCAATGATTGGATTGTTGGAAAGTCCATTGTCATGGCATCCACAATCCTGCAAGCGGAGTTTTTGGGCGCCCGAAATGGGTGGGGAAAAATGGGTACAATGCCCAACAACAAAGGTTGTCCCAAACCAACAGCGGCCACTGTTGAGGAGGCGGCCTTCTGTCTCGAATGGACACAGGCCGCGGCGGCGTGGACAGCGAGTCCTGTTCAAAATGAACAGGAACTGCTGTTGGGCATTGTGCCCATTCTTTCCCTACCCATCTCGTTCGTGCCGAGTTTGGAAGAACAACAAAAAACAATGATAATCATACATACGAAAATAGCATCAAAGATCGTCACCATACTATTTCTGTATCTGTTCTGGAACATTCCTTCTGTAGAGGGACATGCCCAACTTAACCAAACAGGGGGGTTCGCAAATCTGCTCGAGGCACGTGCGCGGGGCGAGGGGGGACCCAGCATGTGTGTTGAAAGAGCCCGGCGCGACCCCAGCTTGGGAGGACGTTCGTTCCCCGAGCGGTACTGATTGGCATTCGCTGGCAGTGCATCGCTTTGATCGGCACTGCACGAATTTGCGCTGCTTGGCACTGCTCGGCGTGGCTTGCCCTTGTCCAGCATTGTCTGGCGTTGCCTGGCATTCCTTGGCGCTGCGCAGAGTTGCTCAGGGTTGCTTGGCGTTGCGTGGCGTTGCTTGGCACTGCGCGGCCTTGCTTGCCACTGCTACGCGCCTCGTCGGGGGAGCCCGGGAGAACCCCAGTGAGGCCGGCTGGCGCAGGCCTACATCTCACCGCCGGGTCATGCACAATATAAAAGCCCCCTGACTCCGGATGGCACCATAAACATGTTGATCGGGGGGGGAGGGGGGGGAGGGGGGCTACCCTTTCGACGGAGCGTCCCCATCCCCCCCCCCCTCGACGCGCGTCCAAAACTCTCCCACACTTCCCCAGGAACTTGAGCAAAACTGCTAGCACCCCCCGATCCCCCTCCGACAGAACGCGCCCATCCCCCCCCCGAACCCAAAGGGGGGGGGAATTATCATGCCACCCGGAGCAGGCAAGCCGCATTCGGGAAACCAGAAGAGGGGGCCACACCACCTGGGGAGATTGCATTTTGCCCCAGCAGTCGTGTCCACCCACCCCTGGCCACCACCCCTCTCTCGGACGCCCCCCTTGACTTGTTCAGGGCATTGGCTGGATGCCTGGGGACATTCTCTGCAGTGGCGCGCCCCAGGGGCGAAGGCAGAGGGGGCCGGCCCTCTCTGAAGACAGCTCTCCGCGGGCCTTCTCCGGAGCCCCGCCGCCGTCCGAGAAGGCATGCCACCTCTCATGCCCAGAGGGAGACAGAATAGCAGAAATATGTACTTTTGGCGGTCCGCGCGGACTTCCAGGATCTGCGCCGGACCCCCCCTCCCTTGCGCGCGCAGCGCGCCAGGGGCGGCGCCAGAGGCGACGCCAGGGGGGCCCAGTGCAGATCCAAGAAATCCGCGCGGAACTCCGAAAGTCTATGTTTATGCAATATGTTTCTTCCTCGAGCCCCCCCTCCTTTCTGCTAGGACAGCAGGCGACCA
>CAUYUJ010014091.1:80035-110035 GCA_963575745.1 Prorocentrum cordatum
TCATGATCATGATCATCATCATCATCATCATCATCATCATCATCATCATCATCATCAGCATCATCATCATCATCATCATCATCATCATCATCATCATTATCATCATCATCATCATCATCATCAGCAGCAGCATCATCATCATCAGCGGCAGCAGCAGCAGCATTATCATCACCATCATCACCACCACAACCACCATCCATCCTCATCCTCACCCTCACCCTCATCCTCACTCTCATCCTTGTCCTCGTCCTCGTCCTCGCCCTTCTCCTAATCCTCCTCATCCTCCTGATCCTCATTTCCAGCCTCATCCTCATCCTCATCCACCTCAACGTCCTCCATCTCCTCGTCATCATCATCGTCGACGCCGTCGCCGTCGTCGTCTCCGTCGTCGGCGATATTGTCATTGTCATCGTCATCGACATCGTCGTCGTCATCGTCTTCGTCGTATTCGTCCTCGTCCTCGTCCTCATTCTCCTCCTTCGCCTCCTCGTCGTCCCCGTCTTCATCCTCCCTCTCCCTGTATTGTCCTCCTCGCCCTGCCGTGCCTTGCATCCCCCGCCTCCCCGCATCCTCCATCCCCCCCGCTGACCGACGCAAACGCCGCTGGGGGGCGCAGACCGACGCAGCCGCAGTAATTGAAAGATGCCGATGCCGCAACTCCCCGGACTTCTCCGTGGGTGCGCTCTGGTCAATATCCCGATGCAGATCTGGTACCAGGACACCCCGAGGAAGCCCAAAAAGGCGAAAACGACGGAAGCGTATCGATCGGAGTCACTTTCAGTGCGTCGTATCAAAGCCCGCTAGAAAATCAAGTCGTCCCAGGGTCCAACTAGGCCTGTTTCCCAACCAAGATCACAGTTTGACGGCCCCGTTGCCCGAAGCGGGCGCCCCCAGAAACTGAATTGTTTGAGAAAAAGCCTTGGGCGCGACTTTCCCTGTACGTCCGTCCAGCCCTCTGATCTGAGGGGCAACGATAAGTGGGGGACCAGCTCAGGGGGGTGGGTGGGGGGGTGGGGGGGGGGAAACGTCGAGCTGGAATCGGCGATACGTCGCCGATAGATCTAGAAGAAAGAGAAACACACCATAAACATAAACATAAACTTGTTTGCGCTCAGCGCGGATTTGTTTGATCTGCGCTGCACCCCCCTCCCTGGCGCGCGGAGCGCGCCAGCGGCGGCGCCAGAGGCGCCGTCGGGGGGGGCCCAGCGAGGTTCCCAAAAATCCGCGCGGAGCGCTGGAAGTTTATGTTTATGCCGTTTTGTCTTCTTCGAAATAAGGCCCTAGTAGCAGAACCCCACGCTCATGGGAGTGGTGGGCTACCGGGCCCCTATCTGCCACCAGTGGGCGATCGGGGGTCAATGCGTCGTCCCCTGAACCCATCGCCCCCTATCGCCGCCCTTTTTGAGCAGGGACCGACCGTACAGACCACAAAATGTTGTAAGACGGGACATCGACATGTTCTAAGAACATGCCCTACCGACCACAAACAGTTATTTTGTCGTGGGCCTTTAGGCGAGCCAGAACGCTTCGCCACTGCTTGACCCTTGGCGGTCGGGTCTGAACTCTGCTCTCCAGCGGCCGCTCGGGACGATTCGAGCACCTCTGGAACGCTCTTAGCGCGGCGCAGCCGCTGAAGGCAGCTCGAAGCTGGAAACCCAGACCCCCGATATCGCGACTTGTTCGCAAGACCACCAGAGGTCTGGACCCCTTCCCCGGACCAGCTTTTCATCCTGAGTCGTTTCTTGACGGTCCCGAGGCCCGGCAAAGGCCCCCGGAGGCTGAAAACAGAGAGAAACCGTCCGCCGTGATCTTCTCACGACCCGAGGGTGGCTGGGGAGACTGGCATACCGCCGACGAACCGACGACAACGGAACGCTCCCGGCTCGCCGCCCAACGTGCGCGTATGAGCAGCGCCTGCTGTGGCGGAGATAGACAAGCACTAGGTCGGGCATGTCCTCCTACAGGCGGATTCTGGAAGAACAGCTGAACATAGCCAGACACCATTCAAAGATAGTTGAAAATCATCCCAGACATCCGAAGTCTCGATTTGTGATTTGATCGAGACACGGGCCCCCGACCTCCCGACCACTTCCCTGGGATCGGTTTTTCTCCCGAGTTGTTTTTTGACGGTCCCGTGACCCAGCGAGGGCCCCGAGAGGCCGAAACAAACGAAAAACCTCCGTCTCGATTTTGTTCGAGATGCCCCATGTCTGGGATCGAAGATCGTCCCCCCGACCATTTTTGGGCTAACCGTTTTTGCACACTCCCCCATGCAGAGGCACATGCCCGACTGGAGGCAAGCGGCACGCACGGGCCCGCCGCACCCTGGCGGCGAGCGGCTCGGGGAGCCCCCGGCCCCCGCGGCGGCCTCGAGCGCCGCCTCCGCGCGGGCGCGCGCGCGGGGCGGACGCGCGCTCGGGGCGCGGCGCCGTCGACTCGCGCGGTCGACGGGGCGGTTTCGGCGGTGAGGGGCGGCGCCCTCGGCGGGCGGTTCTGCTGGCGGCTCGCTCCGGTCCCTCCCCACCCCGCCTCCTGCCCAGATCCCCCTTCGCGCTGCGGAAAAGTCACGACGGGAGGTTTGTCGCTATATGTTCGGCCCCCGGGGGCCCTTGTTCTGGCCTCGGGGCCGTCAAACAACGACTCGGGCTGAAGAGCCGGTCCCGGGGAATCGGTCGAGAGGTCGACGTCATGAAACAAATCATGACGTCGGGGGCCCTCTCTGCCCCGCCCCAGAAACCACCACATCGACGCCGCACCTCCGGATATCGCCTCTGTCGAGCTCGGGCAGCTCCCCTGAGATCCGACGCTGCAAAGAAAATACAACAGATGGCAAAAACAATGCGAACAAAACCCCGAACCCCACCTTTCTGCGTCATTTTTCGAGCCGGACCGATCTGTGAGGGTCGCGGGGCCCGAAATTGAGCGGAAACGCCCGTTGTGAAAAAAATGCAACGCCAGGATCTCAGGGTATACGGTGGAGGTTTTAGAGGAGGAGGAGGCCTTCGAGGAGGAACCCAGGGTCTCGCGACCGAGACGGGCGGCCAAACGTGGGCCGCCCATCTCGCCTCGAAGCAAGAAGGGATGCGCCAGGGCCTGGGCACCTCCGGAGATCGCCTCCGTCGAGCTCAGGCAACGCGCCGGAGGCGCATCATTACCTAACAGCGAAGACTGATAGGTGTCTAGTTGACTCAAAAGAGCTCACAGATCACTCCACAGGGGGGTCCGGGCAGGCGTTGGGAGTTGCCGGCCGGGCCTGTGCCGGGTTCGTTTTTCACCAACAGTCACACACTTCGTGCTCGTCGACCTCTCAGAACCCCATTCCCAGGCCACATTCTGAATAACCGGATGCAACAGTCACACACTTGGTGCTCCTTGACCTCCCAGAACGCCATTCCCGGGCCACATTCTGAATGCCCGGAGCCAACTGTAGGCCACTTCGTGCTCTTCGAGTTCCCAGAACTCCATTCCCGGGCCACATTTTGGATGCCCGGAGCCAACTGTAGGCCACTTCGTGGTCTTCGAGTTCCCAGAACTCCATTCCCGGGCCACATTTTGGATGCCCGGAGCCAACTGTAGGCCACTTCGTGGTCTTCGAGTTCCCAGAACTCCATTCCCGGGCCACATTTTGGATGCCCGGAGCCAACTGTAGGCCACTTCGTGCTCTTGGACTTCCCAGAACTCCATTCCTGGGTATGATTTTGAATGCCCGGAGCAAACTGTAGGCCACTTCGTGTTCTTCGAGTTCCCAGAATTCCATTCCCTGGCCACATTTTGAATGCTGAGGCAGGCTGATGCTGAGGCTGAGGCAGGCTGAGGCAGGCTGAGGCTGAGGCCGAAGCTGAAGGCAGACTCAGGCTGAGGCTGATGCAGGCTGAGGCTGAGGCTGAAGCAGGCTGAGGCTGATGCAGGCTGAGGCTGAGGCAGGCTGAGGCTGAGGCTGAGGCTGATGCAGGCTGAGGCTGAGGCAGGCTGAGACTGAAGCCGAGGCTGAAGGCAGATTGAGGCTGAGGCTGAAGCAGGCCGAGGCTGAGGCTGAGGCTGAGGCAGGCTGAGGCTGAGGCTGAGGCTGATGCTGAGGCAGGCTGAGGCTGAGGCTGATGCAGGCTGAGGCTGAGGCAGGCCGAGGCTGAGGCCGAGGCTGAAGGCAGACTGAGGCTGAGGCTGAAGCAGGCTGAGGCTGAGGCTGAGGCAGGCTGAGGCTGAGGCTGAGGCTGAGGCTGAGGCTGAGGCTGAGGCAGGCTGAGGCTGAGGCTGATGCAGGCTGAGGCAGAGGCAGGCTGAGACTGAAGCCGAGGCTGAAGGCAGATTGAGGCTGAGGCTGAGGCAGAGGCAGGCTGAGGCTGAGGCTGAGGCAGGCTGATGCTGAGGCAGGCTGAGGCTGAGGCTGAGGCTGATGCAGGCCGAGGCTGAGGCAGCCTGAGGCTGAGGCCGAGGCTGAAGGCAGACTGAGGCTGAGGCTGAAGCAGGCTGAGGCTGAGGCTGAGGCAGGCAGGCTGAGGCTGAGGCTGAGGCAGGCTGATGCTGAGCCAGGCTGAGGCTGAGGCTGAGGCTGATGCAGGCTGAGGCTGAGGCAGGCGAGGCCGAGGCCGAGGCTGAAGGCAGACTGAGGCTGAGGCTGAAGCAGGCTGAGGCTGAGGCTGAGGCAGGCTGAGGCTGAGGCTGAGGCTGAGGCAGGCTGATGCTGAGGCAGGCTGAGGCTGAGGCTGAGGCTGATGCAGGCTGAGGCTGAGGCAGGCTGAGGCTGAGGCCGAGGCTGAAGGCAGACTGAGGCTGAGGCTGAGCAGGCTGAGGAGGCTGAGGCTGAGGCTGAGGCAGAGGCTGAGGCAGGCTGAGGCAGGCTGAGGCAGGCTGAGGCAGACTGAGGCTGAGGCTGAAGCAGGCTGAGGCTGAGGCTGAGGCAGGCTGAGGCTGAGGCTGAGGCAGGCTGATGCTGAGGCAGGCTGAGGCTGAGGCTGAGGCTGAGGGCTGAGGCTGAGGCAGGCTGAGGCTGAGGCCGAGGCTGAAGGCAGACTGAGGCTGAGGCTGAAGCAGGCTGAGGCTGAGGCTGAGGCAGGCTGAGGCTGAGGCTGAGGCAGGCTGATGCTGAGGCAGGCTGAGGCTGAGGCTGAGGCTGATGCAGGCTGAGGCTGAGGCAGCTGAGGCTGAGGCCGAGGCTGAAGGCAGACTGAGGCTGAGGCTGAAGCAGGCTGAGGCTGAGGCTGAGGCAGGCTGAGGCTGAGGCTGAGGCTGAGGCTGAGGCTGATGCTGAGGCAGGCTGAGGCTGAGGCTGAGGCTGAGGCAGGCTCAGGCTGAGGCAGGCTGAGGCTGAGGCCGAGGCTGCAGGCAGACTGAGGCTGATGCAGGAGCAGGCTGAGGCTGAGGCTGAGGCAGGCTGAAGCTGAGGCTGAGGCTGATGCTGAGGCAGGCTGAGGCTGAGGCTGAGGCTAATGCAGGCCACTGCGACTGTCATCGCGAATGCGACTACGACTGCGAGAACAGCAGAACTCTACAACTGGATTCTCATCTGAATCTTAAGGGGGGATGCTTCCAAATATGCTCCTACACATCGCTGTTAGGTTGCTTTGCCGGGATAATTTTTTTCAGGACGCCGGCCAGGCCCACTCGACCTCCCAGCTCGCCCCGACGCCCGTGCCGCCGCCGCCGACGCCCGCGCTGCCTCCCCCGCCGCCCTCTCGGAGCTGCAGAAGCCCCGAGCGCGGCGCGCGCGCGGAGCCCACGGGCCCTGGGCGGCCGACGCCGTCGGCGCTGGCGAGCTCCTCCCAAACGTGGGCCAACAGGCCGCCGCCGGCCACCCGCGCCGCCGCCTCCGGCGGTGCCCGCGGCTGCTCGGGCGGCGCCCCCCCCCGCCGCCCGTCTGTGGGCCCGGGCGCAGGCGCCGCGGGCGGCAGCGCGGGCGAGGCGTCAGCCCAGCTCAAGTCGGGCTCCGCGTGGCCTGCAAGCGCCTTCGGGGCAGCCTGCGGCGCAGCCAGCGGCGCAGCCCATGGCAACCGGGCCGGCGGCGCCGGCAGCACCTCGTCGCCCACCCAGCTCAGGTCGACCGCGGGCACGGGGGCCGGCTGCGGCCCTGCGGCGGCCAGGCGACCTCCGCTCGCCGGGCTGCTGGCGGGATCCGAGGACAGCTCCAGCAGCGGTGCCAGAGGTGCCGGTACAGGCCTGGAGGCCACAGTGAAGCCCTCCCCGCCGACCATGTCCTCCTCGCCGCCCGGATCGTCGAACCACAGCGGCGAGTTGTCGTCGCTGCGACGGTCCTCGCCTTCCTCGGGCGCCGGGGCGGCCCCTGCCTCTGCGGAGGCTCCCTCCTCGCCGTCCTGCCTCAGAGCACGCACCTCGAGCCGCAGGCGCTGGATCTGCTCCTGCACCTCGCGCACCTCGGCGGTGACGGCGGCCTGCACCGCCAAGGACGCCTCCTGCTGGGAGCACCCCGCTCCGCCCAACGCCGCCTCGGCGGCGCCAGCGCTCTTCGCGGCCGGCAGGCCTTCCGCCGGCGCAGCGCCGAAGGCGGCCTCCTCTGCGGAGGGGGTCGGCGCGGCAGGGTCGACCCAGGGCGGTGCCGTCGGGAACGCTGCGGCGCCGCTGTCCTGGAGAGCAAAGAATCCACCCTCACGATAAGCGCCCCGACAAGCGAAGCCAATCAATAGACGCACCCAAGGAAGGAGTGGGACAAAACAGGGGTGTTTTTTCCGGTAGACTGATACAATTGGATAGAGAAGACATAATCCAGCCAGAAGAAGTCGGCATCAACTGTTGTCATCGTCGTTAGTTTACGCATTTGTGCGGTTGTTTATGATAATTTCAACTTAAAAACACGCGAATGCTGCAAGTCAGATGCGCGACGGACAATATAGTTTTTGAGCACGTGTTGGATCATGCGCTCATGTTCTACATGCGCCGTTTGGGTAACCCGCAAACATATGTGCCTTTATGTGAACTATTAACTAGCTGATCTTGACGTGTTTCAATTCGAATGATACGATATGTAGTTGCAGCCACATGTTCCTTTCCTCCTCCCCCTCCTCGTCCTCCTCCTCCTCCTCCCCCTCCTCCTCCCCCTCCTCCTACTGTTCACGGAAAAGCAGCTGAAACGTTAAAGCGGAAAGTCGCTGAGGGAGGGAAGAGAGAGGAGGAGCGGAAAAACCGCTGGAAGGTTTTTTTTTTTCCAGTCCAAGCTTAAAACAGCACGGTGCACTCATGAGGTCCACGCGTATAACACGCATTCGCCTTCCGAGCGTCTCGCACAAAGGCTGCGGCCAATTGACCTGTCAACCGAAACGTCTCGCTAGAGCGAGTCCTGGGGCCGATGGCTTCCAGTTTTTCTCAATCGTAGAAGCAAGTTGTCCCCTTCCAGCGCGCGCGCCACCACTCTGCCAACTTGATTGCCAACGAATGCGATGTCGTTCGCGTGGAATCCGCGGCCCTCGCATTGAACTCCTCTGGCAATGGTGGCTGCTGGATAATCGTGAAGCACAGCGGTCAGACCAAGCGAACCGTATGAAAAGTGCAGACCGCCTTCCGAAAATTGATTGAACTGTCTCGTGTAAAGCGGTGCCGCGACACTTCGTTCAAAAACCTTGATATTATGTATATGTTCGGCAACTTGCTCGACTCGAAGGTTCAACCTCTCCACCACAAACATATCCACAACCATCCTGTCATGCAGTATTCGATGGGGCAGGTGAAAAAGCATGTGGTGTTTTGGAAGAAAGTTTTGCTCATGGTAAACCGGCTTATATATTTGCCAGTGGGATTCCAGCGCCCTTCGCAGTGCATCTGTTGCGCCTTGCAAGTCGTGCCAATTTGATCTTTTTGCTTCAATGGTCAAGTCAAGGACATGGCAAGCTGCTTCGAAGGATTCTCGCCGGGGCTTCAAGCGGTCATCGCGTACCAGGTTGTTTTCTATATAGTGTCTCATGGGGGCATGCAGGCTGAAATACTCACTTGAATTGCATATCACCTTTCAATTTTTCTCGTAGCGTTCCGAAAATGCGTGCTCCAGTTGTGAGTTTCGAACGCCACGTCGCTTGGGGAACGACCAGGCTGCTCTCACGAATGTCGCCCAACAGGAAAACTCTAGCCCTAGGCCCGCGGTTTTTTTCGCAAACGAAGAACATTAGTTTGCACATGTTCCGTGGGCGAGCTGGCTGTGCACCCAAACGAATAACGCAATATAGGTTCATCGCGTCGTTGAATTGGCTGTCCATTTGCAACCCAAACTGGTCATGATCAAAGCCTGGTCATTAAACGGCCTCGTTAAATTCAGCTAGGGTAGTTCGACTATTTGAATATTTAGACTGGCATTCTATCACCGTGGCCATCGCGCCGATCATCTTGCCGCGATCTAGGCGTTCGAATTTCGAAGGGTCGACGCAACAGATATTGGCGTTGCCCGGCAGGAGAGACGCGTCTTTTTTTCTACGCGCTCGCGCAGAAAAATACACGGCTTGTGAGAACCAGCTCCACCCCAGTCCCAACGCAGCCTGATCCCGTCGAGGTCTTTTAAAACAATCGAAATGTCAGCAAACATGTGGACTACTTGACCATGAAGCAACAACGGGCAGCCGACGGTGCGAAAGATCAAATCATGCAACGCAAGCGTGCGCAACATAATCCTAAACATCCGAGGCAAACCGTCGATTACATCTCGAAAATGTGATCACGACATGGGGCGAACGTGATCCATGTATTCGCATGGGACAGGGCCGCGGGGCCAATCTCTATAAAGTTGAAAATCGCAACCATGGTCATTCGACGAGTCCTTTTTCCCCGCTGTAAATCCGCCGGGCCCGATGATGATTCGCCAGGGGGCGCGCGCGTTGCATGGGTTGCGTCTAGCGGCTGCGGCGCGCACCTCTTGCAATTCGATCGAACAGTTAACCGTCTCTTGAAGAAGCAGGGATGGCTCAGCGGCTCAGCAATCTCCCACTGAAAACCCTCTCCGTACTCTAATTCCACGGGGCAACGACGAGACACCTTGTTAAGAATGCGTCTGCTCGACTCGGCCAAGGGCGATTTGCCGGCAACATCACAATCGAGTCCGGCGAGAAGCGCGGCCAACCAATCTACTGAGGCACATCCAGAATGCAGCAGTGACTGTGCACGCAAACGCTGTGATTGCATGGGGAGCACGGCGCCTGGTTGGGGCAGCGGTTGGACCTGCAGAGTCAAAACGGCCCAACCACGGTCGGCACGGTTGAGAGGGGGAAGCGTGGCGGGGGAAGGCTGGCGGGAGAGCGGGCGCGCCGCTGAGCCGATCTCGGCCGGGGAAACGATGGCAGAGGTGGGAGGGGCGTTGGATGGGGGGGGGGGGGGGGCGCGCCGCTGAGGCGGGGGCGCAGCTGCGCCGATCGCGGCCAGGGAAAAAATAAGCTGCCGAGGTGGGAGGAGTGAGAAGAGGGTGGGGGCGTGCCGCGAATGGGAGCGCCGCTGCGCCGATCTCGGCCGGGGGAAAAAAGAAGCCGCAGAGGCGGGGGGGGAGTGTGGCGGGGGGGGCGGGGGGGGGGCGCCGCTGGGCGGGGGCGCCGCTGGGCCGATCTCGGACGGGGGAAAAAGAAGTTGCAGAGGCGGGGGGGTCGGGGGGGGGGGGGGGGTGGGGGGGCGCCGTTGCTGAGCGGGGGCGCCGCTGAGGCCACGGGGCAGGTGTAGGATGACACCGACGATGACGGGGAGGGGGATGGGGGGGGGGAGGAGGAGAAGGGGGAGGTGGAGGAGGAGGAGGGAGGGAGTGAGGGGGGAAGAGGAAGAGGAGGGGGAGGAGGATCAGGAGGAGGGAGGAGAAAGAGGAGGAGGAGGAGGACGAGGAGGAGGAATGAGGCGGAGGAGGGCGAGGGAGGGATGATGGCGTTTTCTCGCAGCAGACTTCGGCATCCCCCATGCCCGCGTCAAACGCGTGCTAAAAGGAGCTGCCCACTAGGCTCAGCGCGCGCGCGATCTGCATCCCGTAGTCGGTCAGAAACGGCCCGCTTGGCTCACGGGCTGCCTGACGCTGTCGCTCTTCCGCCGGGCATCGGCCAAGTCGGAGTGGCGATGCGCCTGATCCCCCCGGCGCCGTCGCCGCCCACGACGCGTGCGATGTCCCCGTAGATGCCCTTCGTGGCCTTGCTGGATGCGCCCATCGCACCCCGAACGTTGCTCGGCATATCTGAGAATCTCGCATCGCCGACGATCTGCTCCAAGCTCAGCGACCTGCAGCACTTTATCCGCCGTGGCTTCGGCGGCCTTCGCGTAGGCCCCCCTCTTCCTCTTGTCCCTGGCATCCAGAACTTTCTGGAATTTCGCCCGCTACTACTCCTTCGCCGCCTTCTTGGCGTTCTTCTCCTTGCAGGACTTGCCCTCCTTGCCTGTTCGACGACGAGCTCGAACTGGGAGGCGAGCCGCCATCGTCCACCTTGGCCCTCTTGCCGCTCTTCACCTCGACGCCCTCGCGCATCTTGCCCTTCTCGCCCTTCTTCCCCGCCGCGAAGATCGGCGCGCGGCGCGCGCCTCCGAAGCGCGACGTTTCTGGATGTCGCAGGGATGCGATTTTCCTTCGATGCCGCTGGGATCGAACCCTCGCGTTTCCCACGCTCCCGAAGGAAGAAATTCGCCGCTTTCCGCATGCCGCCGGGGGTGAATTTCGAACGCTTTCATGAACCCGTCGAACTTGACGAGCACCTCTTTATAGCTCGCCACGTTTCTGACGCTGTTATAGGAGGGCGCCTTGGACTCGGCGTCGAGGGCGGCGAACCCCGCCGGCGGCCGCCCCCCCGTTGCGAGCTCAGCTGAGTGATCTTGCTGCTGCAGCGCCCGCGCCCGCATGCGTTCTTGCCCTTGGCGCGGGCCCTCGCTCGTCCACTGCCCGCCCCGTTGCCGCGCCCGCCGCAGAACGCACCCGGGCCCTCGAGGCGCGTAGGTCGGCCCATCAGGCGCGGCGCCCGCGGGGGAAGGCCCCGCGCGCAAACGGCGCGAGAGCGCGTCGCGTGTTCGCGCTTCGTTTCTTCGAGAGCAGGGGGGGGGGGGGTTCTACGCGTCTGCGCGCGGGGCATCGCGCGCGCGAGGGCGTCGGCCTTGGCGCGCGGAGGCCGCGCTTCGGGCGGCGCCCCGCGTCTGCGGCTGACTCTGCGCGCCCTGGCCGCGCGTGCACCGGCTGTCCTTCCGGCGCAGGTGGCGGCGAAGACAGCGGGAGTAGCTGTGCGTGTCCTGGCTGTTCTTCTGGCGCAGGTGGCGGAGTAGCCGCCCCCGATGCCGCGCTCGGCGCCGGCGTCCAACTCGGCGCTGGCGTCGAACCCGGCGGTGGTGCATTTGGTCGAGCCATCGGTTTGCCCTAGGCTTTGCCGTTGCGATCCGCGCTGGAGGTGGCGGAGGCGAAGGCGGCGGCGGGCTCGGAGGCGCGGTTGGCCCATCATATCCGATGGGGCCCGCGGGCTCACGACCGCCACGGGGCTCGCCTTGTGCGCGGATGCGATCGGGCTTAACATCGTCGAGGTCAGTTGCTGGCCGCGGGCCCGCTGGGGCACAGCAGTGCCCTCGGCCAACCCGTCGCTGCTCATCGCTGCTTCCATCCTTTCAAGGTCTTGTCTGGTCATCCTGCATTCTGGGCACCTGATGATGTCAATGCCCACTTGGTATATGTTCGCGGCGTCCTGGATGCTGCAGAAGTGGCACTTGCGAAGGCGCGGCAAGATGTGGACGGGCATCTCCACGATGGAGCCGCCTGGGTTCACGCTCAGCAGTTGCTGGCAGACGGCGCAGTTATCTGACTCCTGACGCGGCGGGGTGCCGGCGACCTCTGTCTTCTCGGCGGGGCCTCGGTCAGGGCCCTCTGGCCGCGCGCCTCGGGGGCCGCGTCCTCGCGAGCTGTCCTCGATGTGGTCGATTGCCCCTGGCTCGACCTCCGCGTCGGCGGGGGCGCCGAACGCTGGCGGCGGCCCCTCCATCCGCGCGCGGCAGCCTCGGGATGGGGAAAGGTTTAGAGCGGATGCGCCGCTGAGCGACGTATCGCTTGAGCCTAACTGGCAATGAAGGGCGATGCTCCGGGGGCGGGAACGCCGCCATGCAAGGGCGCGGGGGGGGGGGGGGCGGGGGCGATGGGGGGGCGAGGATGAGTTTGATAACGCGTTATCAGAGCATTACCAAGCACCCGTGACACTGGATTGCATGGTCTGAAAATCTGATATCATACTGCACGATACTACGCATGATAATGAGTTTGCTTATGGGTTACCACGTGCGCGATAACGTTATCACTCGGTACATTGCGCCATCAGACGTGCGCGACAACGAACAGGCAAGTTCATTGGCATGCAGTGGTAACGCGTTACCACGATCGCGATATAGTGTTATCAGCATGCCAGACATGTTATCAAAGCTTCGATATAATGGCATGGTAATGTATTGTCAGACGTGCGTGTCATGAGCGGATTGGCGCGCTGTGAGCGGATTGCCGCTGGGGGCGTGGAACAGAGGCATGAGGGGGGCGGTGATCATGGCGAGGAAGATGGCGAGGATGGGGAGGGGGGGGGGGGAGAGGGTGGCAACGATGAGGGGGCGGAGGGGGTCGGAGCGAGGCGGAAGGCCATGTGGTAGACGAGCAGAGCGGATGGAGTCGGGCAAGTCTGACGCGCATGTTTCGCGCCCCCGAATTCCAACAAGGCCCGGAGGTGGGGGGGGGGGGGCGCGAGGAGATCTGGAGGGGGAGAGGGGGGGGAGGGGGGGGGGGAGGAGGAGGAAGGGGGGGGGGGATGGGGAGGGGAGGAGGAGGGGGGCGAACGGGATGATACGGATAAGGATGCGGAGGGGGGATGGGGCAGGACGGGGGGGGGGGGGCGCGGGGGGGGGAGGGGGGGGGGGAAGAGGGAGGGGGGAGGAGGAGAGAGGAGGAGGAGGAGGAGGAGAAGGAGGAGGAGGAGGAGGAGGAGGAGGAGGAGGAGGAGGAGGGGGAGGGGAGCAGGAGGGGGGGAGGGGGGGGGGAGGAGGACGACGAGGAGGAGGAGGAAGACGAGAGGAGATGGGGGGGGCGGGGGGGAGGTGGGATGGGGAGGGAGGAGGACGAGGAGCTGCAGCAGCAGCAACAGCAGGGGGATATGATACTGAGAAGGGAAGCGGGCGAGGCGAGGAGAAGGAGGTGGCGAGGAGGAAGACGACGGGGGCAATGCGCGCGGGGGCGGAGGTGGTGGAGGAGGGGGATCGGGGGGGGGCGGGGGGGTGGGGGGCGGGGGGGGGGGGGGCGAGGAGGAGGGGCGATGAGGGCGGGGGCGGGGGAAAAAAACACGTCTACCAATTTTTTTTCCCTCGCCCCAATCTCCCTGGACTTAGCCCGCGCGCGCTCGCGCGACTGCTGTCTATCCAGTAGGCCCACAGCAAGCCGTGCTCCCATCCGCCCCTTTCAACTGCGTGCCCCCCCTAACCCCCCGTCGATCTACCTGGGGGGGGTCCCCGCGCAGCCAACCCCCTACTTGCTCAATGCATCCCGCGAAGCAGCTGCTGCTGCACGCGCCCCCCTGCCTGCTGCGGCCATGCCCCACTTGGGCACCCAGGCCGCGTTGGCTCGGGGCTTCGCGCCGCGGTGCGCCTGGGACGTGAAGCGCCCCCTGGCGGTGCGTTTCATCGTGGCTTTAGTAATGACCACGAGGTCGTCATACTTCAGCATGGCCTTCTTGGCGGCGTTCTTGGGGCTCGGGCTCTTGCCGCCCATGTTCATAGGTGTCGTTTTGTAAGGTTTGGCTCGCTTCGTACCTGGGGTAATGATCTCATGCCCGTCGCCCCCTTTCATGTTCGTGCCAGGCGTGTTCTTTCGCTTCGTTGGTGGTGCCACATGTTCGCCCCCCCATGTTCTTCTTCAGTTTCCCCATCCTTATCTTCTTCCTCGCTGGCACCATCTTCGAGAGGTTCGGGCGTCTGGGCCTTTGACCTTGCCTTTGGTTTTGCATTTGCTTTAGATGTGCCCTTCCTTTTCCTTGGCGCGCCGGCCCCAGCTTGGACTCTCTTGTTGCTCGCGTCCTGCCCATGACGTTCTGTGCGTTGGCTTGCAAAACTTTGTTCTCCCTGGTGGTCCTGTTGCTGTGCTGCCCCCAGATCTTGCTGTTGAAGTGCCGGTGCCGGTGCTTGACGTGCTGCCCCCTGTTTCTGATCTGCTGGCGCTAGTGCTAAAAGTGCTTCTCTCTGACCTTGGTTCGTTGGTGCTGGTGCTTGAAGTGCTGCCCCCTGGCGTTGGTCTGCTGGCGCTGGCACTCGGGGCGCTGCCCCCCGTTGTTGATCTTGGAGCGCCGCGGCGGGTTAGCCTTGCAATGCTGGCGTCGCACCTCCAAGCGATCGGCCTCGCTGCGAGCAGGGGCGACCCGACCGAGGCACGTTGTTGAATATCTCGAGGTTCGCGAAGGGGCCGCCGCCGCGCCCGGCCCCAGCGCGCTGCCCCATCATCACCTGCACGGCGATTGCCTGGCGGGAGGCACGCAGAGGAGGAGGGGGAATGAGGGGGGGGGGGGAAAGGGGGGGGGGCGAGGATGACGAGGGGATGCGAAGACGATGAGGGCGCGGAGAAGGGAGGGGGTGACCAGGCGGAGGACGAGGAAGATTAGAACGGGGGGGGGGTCAATTGGGCGAGGGGGCGCTGGCGCACAAAGATCTGCGGCGAGAATAAGATATTGGAAGGGGGGGGAAAGTTGGGCGACAGAGAGGCAGAGGTGGAGGGGGGGCAGGAGATGGAGGACGAGGCAGGACGACGCGGGGGGGGTGGGGGTGGAGGGGGGGGGGGGAGGGGGGCAGGGAGGAGGGCCGATGATACACAGGAAGAGGAGGAGGAGGGGAAGGAGAATGAGGAGAAGGAAGATGACGAGGAGGAAGTGGATGTGGGGGAGGGGAATGAGGACGACGACGACGAGGGCGGGGATGAGAGGGGTGATGAGGGCGACGGGGGCGCGATGAGGAGGAGGAGGGCGAGAAGGGCGAGGAGGGGGGGGGGGGGGGGGGGGGGCGGACGAGGGGGATGCGGCGGGCGGATGACGAGGAGGGCGACGATGCGAGGGATGGGCAGGGCGAGGAGGAGGAGGCGGAAGAGGAAGAGGGGGGGCGGAGGACGAGGGGGATGATGAGGATGAGGCTGAGGACGAGGAGGGCGGCCTGCATCTGCTGCATCTGCTGCGCCATCTGCGTCCTGAAGTCGGGCTGGGCGCCCACTGGGGCGAGCTGCGTTGAGCTTGAGCCAGACGGGCGTGGTCTGCAAGTCTCTGGCCCAGCACCGCGGCAACGGCGCGAGTTGTCGAGCTCGCGAAGTTTGGTCATGTCTAGTGGGCGCCCCATCGGCTCATCCCCTGCCCTCGAGCTGTAAGGTTTGCAGTGCGCCAGTGGGTGCGGCCGCGCAAATTCTTCAGGTTGCGCCGGTCATTCTAGAATCGGGTCGTGGAGCTTCTCTGTCTTCTGGGCGGCGCGGTTGTATTCCCTTGTCACGTGTGCGTTTTGTTTGTTTTGTTTGTTGTTTCTTCCTTCTCTTCTGAACATGCGTCATTTTGTCGACGTTCGGCTCGCGCAATAATAACCGAAGGTCTGACGTGCGTTTCACAGCGTATTCACAGACATTCCGACCTTCTAAGCGTGGCACCCGATCTATGATAATGCCTAGTGTCGCACTGCTCGAAGGCCGTTCCTTCAATAATTTGGCCCGCTGCTCCTCCGTGAAGAACTTGAGAAAGTTGGTGTATTTCTGCTGGTGCCTCCCGCCCCTCGAAGGATTTGACGTCGACGCTGCGAGCGCGCTGAGCAGGGGGGCGTCGCGGCCGCTGAACCACTGCGCTTGGCTGACAAGAGCTGATAGCGCCCCCTTGTCCTCCGCGCTCGAGCTAGTAGATGATCGGCGTATCATGCTCAGCGCGGCATTTGCTTGAGCTTGGGACATAGAGCAGCGCCGATCCGCGCCGCGACATCGCCGAGGACAGCGCGACTTGTTGATCGTCTGATCCGCAGCGCGCCAGCGTCAGTCGCGCGAGCGGATGCGCCGCTGAGCAGCCTGACCTGCCACTGAAAAAAAGCGCGGGGGGGCCGGTGGATCAAGGGGAAGGGAGACGGAGGTGGAAAGGGGGGGGGAAATGGTTGAAGATGCGCAAGACAACCAAAAAGGGGGAAGACCAGGACAACGGGGATGGGGGAAGGAGGAGCGGCAAGGAACAGAGGGAGCATTGACAGGAGGGGAAGGGGCGAGAGGAAGGAGGGGCATGGAAGAAAGGGGAAGTAGGAGGAACATGGCGAGCAAGGGGGCGCGGCGAGGAATATGAGGAGCATTGGATAGGAGGCGCATGGGATGGAATATGGGGGCGGCGGAAGAGGAAGGAGGGTCTTGCTACGCCAAACCGGGTATACAAACATATCCCTGATGCTTGACTGGTCCGAGCTTGTCTTGGCTGCTCTCGCTGATTTGTTCCGTTCTTTTCAGAATGCAGGGGGGGGGGGGGGGGGAAGTGCGCGCAATGTCCGCGCGTCCGATTAGGATGGCACGGCGAGGGGGGGTGGCGATTGGAAGAAGGCGGAGGAATGGAGGGGGCTCGAGGGAAGAAGGGAGAGGGGCGACCAAGTCAAACATCTCAACGCGAGCCGCCCCTTCACTATAACGCACGACGGTCGAGCGAGGCTTGAGCGGGAGAGCCGCTGACCATGGCGCGGAAGGGGGGGGGGGGGGCGACGAGGGGCGCAGGAGGAAGCCGAGCAATATTGAGCTATGATCGCCCACCGCGCGGGGCGGGCGGGGAGAGCAGGACGACGGCAAGGGGGGGGGGCAGCAGTAGGGAGTGGAGAAAGCAACCAGTATCAGTCGAAAGCGCCATCGGATGTTAGGCGAACGGTCCATTATCGATACAATCCGATGCCCATGCGGAAGCGCGCAGCCGCTGTCAAGCTGCAGCGTGCAACGGCAGGCGAGTTCCGAGGCCAGGCGCTGATTGAACGCTCCTTGTCCTACTCTAAACTTCAGCATGCCGCCCTAAACTTAGAACGTGGTCAGCATGTCGCGTTCTTCTCTGGCGTTTCGATACATGGTCCAGAACTCGTGCAACCATCCTTTTCCGCTCTGCTTGGTGGCGTAGTATATGCCACTGGACGTTTGGGTTTGACTGGCCCCCCCGTTGGCCATATCGGCCGCTGGGCTTCTTTTTTTCCACATCCCCTGCGTAAATTGCCCGTGGGGGCCTTGGCGGTGGTCTTGGGCTCGGCGTCGGTCAGGGGGGCATCGGCGTGGGTCTTTGGCTCGATATTGGGCTGGCCGTCGAACTGGATGTGTCCTGGTCGTTTTCGTTATTGCCGGCGTCGTCCTCTGGGGTCTCATGTTGCTCACAGTATTCGTATTGCCATCCGTCGTACAGCTCAGCGTATTCCCACTGCCACCAGTTATCAGATCTCGACCACCGCGTTGTTCTTTCGGCGTCGGGCTGGGTCTCGGGGTTATGGTCGGTCTCTGGCTTCGCGGTGTCCCAGGTTGCTCAGGCTGGCGGGACCATGTACATCTCGTGCTGTCTCTTGGCTAATTCTGCATACTCAGGATCGGGGAAAGGACCATCATCGCCGACATTGCCATATTGCCACCACGTGGCCAAAAAAGTGGAACTCAATTCGGAGGCGCGTCGGGCATTGGCCCGTCGGGGCCTTGGTTTGACCCCGACATGGCTATTGGATGAGAGACAAACGAGGATCAGCGACTCGGAAGCGTATGCGAATCGCCGCGGTTCTCATGTATTTTGACAGGGGAAATCAGCGCTCGTGATATCCGACTGGAATTCGAGACACAATGGTCCATGCATATCCATCAAATATAACATGCGATGGTCGAACTTATTTGGCTTTTCTACTTTGGCCGGTCTCAGGCTTAGGCTACATATCTATGTGGCTACATAAGTTACTCAAGTGTGTCTGTATATGTTTCAAGCCTAGTTGTAATGATGTATCTTGTTGTTATTCATCCAAATGTATCAGGACGCCCACGGCAGCTCAGCAAACGCCAGTTCTCGGGATCGGAGTCGATGATCCTCCCTCCCAGACTCCCGACGTCGTCATTTCTTCGCAACGTCAACCCCCAGGGAGGTCTGGATCCCTTCCCCGAGCTCGGGCTTGTCATCCTGAGCCGATTCTTGACGGTCCCGAGGCCGGGGAAGGAAGGCCCCCAGGAGGCCGAAGAGGTGGAAGAGCGCTTCCCGCCGTGCAAACCGACACTATGGAAAAACTGCCCGCCGCGTGTTTTATCCCAACGCCAGGGGGTTCCCCTGAGACCCCGGCGCTGCAATTTTCTCACCACGGGCGCTCTCGTTCCATTTCGGGCCCTCGCAGATGGGGTCTGGGGCTTTGGTCGCGACCTTGTGCCATATAGTTATTAAAACGATTGCTGCAGCGTCGGATCTCGGGGTCTGCAACAGGCTGTCCCACGGCGAAGCGGGGTCGCCGTGCGTCCCCGGCGCGCCAGAGCCCTCGCGCTGGCCGGGCGCGCCCGGCTCGCTGTGCGGCCAGGCCCCGCCGGGGCCGCCGGGCCAGGCCCCGCCGCCCCCAGGGGGCGCCGCCTCGAGGGCGGCCGGGGCCGTGGACGGCAGGGCGGCGCCGCCGAGCGGGCAGCTCCTCGGCCGCTGCAGCAGCGCCAGGCGGCTGAACTCGGCCTCCTGCGGCGGCGCGCGAGGTGTGCGGTGGAGGCTTTAGAGGAGGATGCCCTCGAGGAGGAACCCAGGGCCTCGCGTTATGATGTTCCAACCTACTTTAGCCTGACCCACCAGGAAGAGTTTCGAGCACCAGGAACGTATCGAAACTCGAAGGGTTTTCACGTGTCGGGCCCTGGGAGACACTCGTTCGACACTGCTTCGACACTCTTTCGACACCTTTCTGGGTGCTCGAAAATATTTCTGGGATGTGGTCCTTAAGTACGATGGGGGCAACATAAGTCTCGCCGTAGCGGCCGACACCCAATCTGCGAGGATTGGGCGTGGCTTAATGGGGGGGTCACAAATGGGGGGGTCAGAAAAGGTCCCCTTTCGTGCCCCTTTCGGGCCCCTCCGGAGCCCCAGGGGGCTCGTTTAGGTACCGTTTGGGTACCGTTTCGGGCCACCCTCGCCACCCCCCCATTTATGACCCCCCCATTACGCAACGCCCAAGAGGATCTGTTTTCTTTTCCATCCGGGCGGACCGCGCTTCCTCGAGTTCGGCCTCTCGGGGGGCTGTTCTCGGGCCCCTGGTGCCATGAAACGCAGGTCTGGGGCGGGAGGCTACCCCCGTGGGAGGGGTCGGGACCTCTGGGGCGCGCGGGTCGAACAAAACATCACAGCAGGGAGTGTCAGGGTATGAAGGCGAGAGTGGCCTCTGGCGCTTCGCCTTGCATAGGGTGACAGAGCCGAGCGAGCGGGCAATTGCTGGGGGGGGCGCTGTGGGCCCGCACCTATAGCCACAGGGAGACTGAAAAAGGGGTACCGGCACCGCTGCTCCTGGACCTCTCCCGGAGCGCGTTCTGCGAAGGATTTCGAGGCGAATCCAGCAGTGGCGACGAGGGCCTCCTATAGGAGGACCAGAAAATAAGGGGGACAGGAGGGAAGGGTGGCGGTACAGGTACATCTTCCTCAGGGGCGGCTAAGACGGGGGCGTCAAGAGGGGGGGGTGCAAATCATGGCCCGCGGCACGTGCGCGGCCCAAGGGGGGGGGCCAGGTCTGTCATGAAACAAGAAGAGGCGCCATGGAATCTGTGGAAATATCATGGCCCACGCCATGAAATCCCCCTCCCTAGTCATCACCCCCCTCTTTGCCGCGCCCGACTTCCTCCACAGAGATTACTCACGCGAAGCGCCACTCTCACGCGCAGCTGATCCTGGATCCCGAAGCCGTGCAGCGGGAGGAGCGCGGTGCCCGCCGGCACGCCAAGGGCGCCGGGGGAGGTGAAGAAGCGCGCCACGCACGCCAGCGCCGCGCTTCTCTCCGCGGCGTGCTGGTCCCTCTCCTTGGGCGCCGCTTCATAAGGGGGGGGGGGGGGGCGCGGCATGGGGAAGGGGTAGAAGCCCAGACCCCGGACGTCGTGATTCTTCCACAACGTCGACCCCCAGAAGTCCAGACCCCTTCCCAGGACCGGTTTTTGTCATCTTGGGTCGTTTTTTGGACATTCCCGAGGCCCAGGCAGGGCCCCCAGAAGGCCGGAGATCCGCCGACCCTGTCGGCGTGTGTGGGGTGTCTGCCTGGTCCCGTCGACAGGACGCCTTTTCTGTTTATCCTTCCCCGTCCGGGGTGAGGGAGCACTGTGGATTGATGGAGATCAAGCCACGTCGTAGTCACGTCAGAGGGAAGCCCCTTGGGGGTCAGAGTCGCATCTCCCATTTGCGGCTTTTGCAGAGGGGCGGGGTCGCCACGACGGATCCGCAAGAGCGCCCCTAGACGGCCCAGGCCCCACAAGACAGCCCAAGAACGCCTAAGGACGGCCAAAGGGGGTCCCCCAGATGGCCAAAGGACGCCGCCCAGATACGTTTCCCCCTCGAGCGCCCCCGAAACCATCAAAAGCTGTTTCCAAAAGACCCCCGAATGCCACAACGCCTCCTCCTCCTCCTTCTCCTCCTCCTATTTCTCCTCCTTCTCCTCCTCCTCCTCCTCGTCCTCCTCCTCGTCGTCCTCCTCCTCCTCCTCCTCCTCCTCCTCCTCCTCCTCCTCCTCCTCCTCCTCCTCCTCCTCCCCCCCCCCCTGCCTGCTCCCCCTCCTCCTGCTCCTCCTCTGCCTCCTCCTCCTCCTGCTCCTCCTCCTCGTCCTCCTCATCCTTCCCCCCCTCCCTCCTCTCTCATCCGCCTCCTCCACCCTTCCTCTTCCCCTCCCACTCCTCCTCCTCCTCCTCCTCCTCCCCTGCTCCTCCTCCTCCTCCCCCTCCTCCTCCTCCTCCTCCTCCTCCGCCTCCTACCCTCCCCCGCTCGTTTTCATCTTCGTCCTCTTCAGGGTCGGCGGCACCAGCCGTAAGGCCTTCGCAATCGGGAAGCACAACGCGAGGGGGTCTGGGAAGGTGCACTCTTCGGACCCCCAAGGCCGTCGCTTGGGCTCTTAAGGGCCCGGCCCTGAAGGGCCCCCGACCTTCCGACCACTTCCCCGGGACCAGTTTTACATCCCGCGTCGTTTTGTTGACGGCCCCGAGGCCCAATGCAGGCCCTCGGAGGCCAAAAACGATGGGGACAAAAGCCCCGTCTCGACTTTTGTTCCCGAGACGCCCGATGCCTGTTGGCATGGGGCCCTGCAGGGCCCCTGTTCTGCAGCTCTCGCCGCGGAGAGCGGCTGTCGCTCGCACCGCTCGCAGCGCAGCGCCGCGCTCGCCCGCAGGAGGGCGGGGCCCTCCGGCAGGTGCTCGGCGCCGCGCCGCTCGTGCTGCGCACCCGCGACAGGCGGCGGCGGCCTGCCGAGCTCGCCCAGCGCCGGACAGTGGAAGAGGGCGCGTCGGGGGCATCCGAGCGCGAGCTGGTGGTCAAGGGCGGAGAGTTACTGTCGCTGCTGCACCGCCCCCCACGAACAAGCGCCGAGCCCAGACGATAAAAAAATCACACACACACACACGTTTCCCCCTGAGGATTGACTCTCTTCGGTCAAGACAGAAGAGGGGTCGGGGGAGAGGAGCGGCGGGGCCGGACTTTCTCATCGCGGGGGAGAGCCTCGAATCGAAGCTGCTAGTTTCGAGCGGTCGTCGCTGCTATTTTTGCCCCCCCTTCCGGGAGTGGCCAAGAGGGGGGTGTCCAAGAGGGGGGGGCGCAAATCATGACCGGCGGCATGTGCGCGGCCCAGCGGGGGGGCCAGGGACGCAATGAAGTAAGAAGAGGCGCCATGACATCTGGGGAAATATCATGGCCCCCGCCACGATATCCCCCCCCCCCTAGTCATCCCCCCTCTCTTTGCCGCCCCCGACTGCATCGCCCCCCCTCGGCGCGGCGCCCAATCTCCGCGGCGAGCGCCTGCTCCGGGCCCGCCGCCCCGAGGCCCAGGTGCGGCGCCGAGGCGGCGGGCGCAGCACGCCTCGGCGGCTCCCGGAAGGGGCCCCCGAGGGGTGTGTTTGGATTTGCTCCTCGCAGCAGGCGGGCCCATTGGAGGCCTGGACATGGGCACCAACACCAAGACATGGGGCTGCCTCCACAGGGGGGAGATGATCCTAGATCTCGGTGTTGGTGGTAATACTTCGGCCACCTTGGAAGGCCAGAATATTACCACCATCACCGAGATCGGGATCATTCTTTCCTCGGTGGGGGAACACCGCCGATATTGGTGTTGGTGTCAATTTCTAGGCCTGCGAGTCCAGCTGCCCGCGGGGACCAGAAAGGAGGCGACCCAGGCGTGCTCGCGTCGTGGCGAAGATCCGGCGGGGAGGCTTTTCGCCGTCTGGGGCCTCTGGGGGCCCTGAGGGGGCCCCACGACAATCGAAGAACGACTCGGAATGAAAAACTGGTCCTGGGGAAAGGGTCGGGACTTCCAGGAACCCGGTACTGAAAAAATCAAGACGTCGCATGTCTGGGGAAGCTTCTATCCCAATGTCTACCCCCCACTGGGGGGAGCATCATGACTGCCGCGCGCGCCCCCCAGGAGATGATCCTCCTCCTTCTCTCCACCACATCCCAATGAAGAAGCACTGGCGACAAACGCCGGTTGCATTTGAGACGCGGTTTGCTCCTCACCTACAGCCTGTGAGCACTGGCGAAAACAGCGGTTGCGTTTGAGAGGCGGCTTGTTCCTCACCTACAGCCTGGGGTCCCGACCCTGACATCCTCCGATGCGATCTTGTCCAATCCGCGGCCCCAGAGGTCCCGACACCTCCCCCGGGAGTAAATTCGCGCCCCCGATCCGTTATTGATGGTCCTGGATGGCGCGAGAACGGACACCAGAGGCCGAAATCGAGGAAAGCCGCCCATATTGACAATATATATATATATATATAGATATAGATATACATATACATATACATATACATAGATATGTATACACATAAAGATATCCTCGGAGATCTGGGCGAGAGAGGGGCCATACGGGCACGACGGGAGGCGATCCCTGGTCGAACTCAGCACTGCCTGCTGCCCAAACCTCCGCTGCTCCGAGCCCCCCAACCTGTCGCCGCGCCGCTCGCCCTCGACGCGCCCAGATGGCTGACGCCGGCACCGCGGCAAACCCACGACTCGCCCTCCGCCCCGCGCCCCAGGAGACGACGCCGGCACCGTGGCGAGCCCACGGCAGCCCCGCCGCGCCCGAGGCGGCGCTTGCCCCGGTGGCCGCGGCGCCCTCCCCGGGACCCAGACGTCCGACGTCTCGATTTCTTCGAGGCGCGGGCCCCCGACCTCCCGACCACTTCCCCGGGACCCGTTTTTTAAACCCCGAATCGTTGTTTGCCTGTCCCGAGGCCCTGCGAGGGCTCCGAGAGGCCAAAAACTAGAAAAAAACCGATGTCTCGATTCTTTCGAGACGCCCGATGTCTGGGGACATCAGGCCGCGCGTCGGAACAAGCGGCGCGGCGACGTGTGCGCGGCGGTCCCCGGAACTCCCCACCCTTTTCCCAGGCCTGGCACTCTTCGTCCCGGGGCGTCTGCTGGAACAAAAACCTGCGCCTCGAGCTCCTCCAGGCGTTGGAGGTCTGGGCCAGGGCCCCGTCTTTGATACGGTCGGACCTAGGACGGAATAACATCCTTCAAGAAAATGAGACCCTCCTCCGGCCAAAACACCCCAAACCATAAGACCACTCGAGGGTGCCCTCCCCGAGGATGCACAAGAACATCCAACAAACACGAACTCCGCGCGGATTTCTCGGATCGGCGCTGGACCCCCTTCCCTGGAGCGCGCCAGGGGCGGCGCCGGAAGCGAGGCGTCGTCAGGGGGCTCCAGCGCCGATCTGACTACCTACCAGACCACCCCAACCCAACCCGAAGACCCGAATTTGACCCGAATTTCGGGTTGGGGGGGGGTACGGATCCCATGTGTTTTCTCAACGTTCCCCGACCCCCCCCCACTGGAAATGGAGGCCAATTTGAGGCCTTCGGGTTGGGTTGGGGTGGTTTGGTGGGTGGTGACGATCCGAGGAGTCCGCACGGACCTCCGAGTCTTGATGCTTGTGTCACAGCTTCTTCCCCTGCCCGTCGGCCGGAAGGAGCAGGTCGAACCACGAAGAGGGCAGGCGCTGGAAGCAGACTGAAGGGGCCCTGGGACACACAGAAAAATACACACACAAATAGCACGATTCCCCATATTTTCCCATATGCTCCGGGTTTGGGTCTTCCCCCCCACTTCCCATGTCTTCCCATATTTTCTGGGGAATCGACGATTCATTGTGTCCGTGTGTGTGTTTTTTTCCCTCCTGAAGATTGATCTTCCGCCCGCCCTCTGAAGAGGAAGGAGAAGGAACAACCAGTCGATCGTCGAGGTGGGAAGGCGCCTAAAATAGATTGGGACTTGGGCATCCAAAACTAAGGTTAAGTCGGGCCTGTCCCCCAACAGGGGGAGCTTCGACGAAAAATAAGAAATATTCAAAAATATTCGAAAATGACCCCCTCCCAAAAAAAACCTCAAAAATAGTCCCCATACTATTTTTTCTGTTTCACGCGTCTGTTTGCAACAGTGTGTGTCCTGTGGGGGAGACCCCATCCGCTCGAAACAGGCGCCAACAAAAGCAGCCAAGATGCACTCCATAGGGGGGGAGGGGGTGCGAGGGCCCGCGCCGATCGGCAAGACAAAAAAATAAGAAAACGATCATTTGTTTACGCGCATGTCTTATAGCCGCAGCCATAGAGGGCGTTATGAGGAGGGAGGAATGGGGGGGACGGGAGCGGGCATAACGTAGCGCCCCCCCCCAGCTTCCCAGAATGCGGTGCCGGACGCACTGCGGCAGTGCCGAGGACGCACTAAGGGGGGGGGGGAGCGTAACATTATGGGGGGGGGGGGGGAGGGGAGGATGTTAGGCAAAAACGCTATCCTTGTTCCCCTCTTCCCAGACCCCCGACGTCATGATTGTTTAACAACGTCAAACCCCCAGAGGCTCGAACCCTCTTCCCTGGGACCGGCTTTTCATCCTCAATCCTTGCTTGACGGGCCCGAAGCCCGGTAAGGGCGCCCGGATGCACAAAGTAGCGAAACACCTCCCGCCCCGACTTTTCTCATCACTTGAGCAGGGACCGACCGTCCCGGCATTCCTATAGTCATACCACGAAATGTTCTTAGAACCCAACAATGTTCTAAGAACACAAACAATGTTCTTAGATCAGATTCCCGATGTGTTAAAACAAAACAGTCCCAGCCAGAAACGTTCTCAGAACATTTCCTGGAAACCACAGAAGGTTCTTAGAACATTGCTGGGTCTGGCTATAGGCGAGCCAGGACGCTTCGCCACTGCTTGAATCACGCGAGGGGGGGGTCTGGGTTACTGAGCCGCCCGGAGTGCCCCGGCGCGGCCGCAGAGGCGAAGCCGCCCGCGGTCGGCCGCCCCCTGCCGGCCCCGCGCCCGGCCGGCGCCGGCGGCGAGGACGCGAACGAGTGCGCCTCCGGCGCGTGCCAGGACGCCGTCGGGCGCGCGAGGGGCGCGAGGGCGAGCGCGTCGCCTGGGCGGGGGCCTGCAATGGAAGCTGGGACCGAGCAAAGATCTGTGCCCCAGCAGTCACAGATTTTGTGACGGGGCAAAAATGTGTGACCGCAGACACCACAAGCCGACCCCGCAAGCCGCGTTTCGCGCGTCGATCAACATGACAAATTTGCGCTTGCCGGGGCCGTACAACAAATGCTGTTGGGACCGAGCAGAAACTCTCTGACCGAGCAAGAGTTGCTGTTCGGTCCCAGCGCTGCTCGGTCCCAGAATGTCTGCTCGGTCCCAGAGTCTGCGATCGGTCCCACACTTTTCGTTCGGTCCCAGCAACAGGTCTGCTCGGTCCTGGCTTCCCTCGCAAACGAACGCGCAAGGTTTTCGTGTCGACCGACGCGCGAAGCGCGGCCCGCGGGGGCGGGCTTTTGCGTTTGCGGTCGCCAGTTCTGGCGCGGACTTTCGCAATGTTGAGGGTCCTGAAGCGCCGCTACGTCCCTAGAAAACCAAAGCTTGCGTTCGACTGCGAGGAGGGATGCAGTGTCACGAGGCGAGCCGGGAAAGGCTACACGCAAGAGTGACCCTGGGCAAGAGTGACCTTTGGTGCGCGCGCGGCTTTTTGGGAGCCGCGGGGGAGGGCCAAGCACAGGCGCGCAGGACGCTGCTGCCGCATCGCTCTCGGCGATCGGGGCACCACAGAGGAGCCGCACAAGCTCACTCCAGCGAAGGGTCACTCTTACGTGCAGTCGAGAGGAGGGATAGCGCTGGTCGGGTGAGTCTTTTGGGCGGCCTTGAATGGCCTTGAGTCGCCTTTTAGCAGGCTTTATAAGCCTTTAGCCGGCCTTTAGTGGCCTTCAGCGGCCTGTAGTAGTCTCTACGAAGGTGACAGGAAGTGGATTATGCATGTTAAAAGCAGCTTCTAAAGAGACCCACTGTAAGGGCGCATGGGTCCGTGGGCACAAAACCATGTCCGCGTCCGCGGCCTCGCGGGCGGGGCCTCTGGGACGCGACCCCGCGGATATGCGGATCGTTTTGTTCGTGGATGCCGAAGCGCGAAACGCATCCGTGAGACCGCGCATCCGCGGGATCGCGCCCTCGAATCCAGACCGCGAGGGCGCGGATGCGGATGTGGCCGCCGCGCGTGCATGGAGGGAGCGGGGACGAGGCGGAGCAGATCAGACCGATGTGCGTCGAGGAACTATTCACCGATGTGGAGCTGTTCACCTGCCAGGGTGGCCCAATCAAAACAAGCATCTGAGCGCAGCATATTGGTGAACACGGGCTTGGAGACTGTGCCAACTTCAGCCCTGAGGCGAGGTGGAGGAGGGGCGGAAGGGGGAGGAGAGAGTGGCTCGGGGGGGGGGGACGGAAAGAGGGGACAAGTTAGGCGCGATCGTGCCACATCTGACATCCTGACCCTGCAACCCATCCTTTCCCATTGCGCAGACAAATTCTCTGTCCGCTGATGGTGTCACAGCGGACCTGGAACCCAAAAATGGCCCCATCGTGTCTTGGGCAATCAGAACAAGGAGCTTTGTAATTACATTGGAGGAGTTGGTGGCTGAGCAGGAGGAAGAAGATGAGTATGAGGAAGGAGGGGGAGGAGTAGTAGGAAGAGGAGGAACATCAGCAGTAGGAGCAGGGGCAGGGGGAGCGGGAGGAGCATGGGAAGGCGGAGGGGGGCGACATCCATGAAGAAGGACCCGGATCCAGGAGTGAGGCCTGCGCTGGGGCGAGAGCGCCACTCTGAACGACGGGAGCAAAGCGCCAATCCTGAAATCCTGACAGCGCTGCAGCGGGAACACCACTTCGGAATATCAAGCACGCTTCGATCGAAGATGAGCCGTCTGCAACAGAAATCCGACGCGTAAGAAACAGCAAGCGGGGGGGAGGGCCCCGTTCGGATAGATCCGGGAAGGGGGGAAAGTCGTACTCGTGCTCAGATATCGTTGGGAGGGAGATAGGGATGAGGCGGGAGGGGGCTTGGAGGTGGGAGGGGGGATGGCAGGGGGGCGAGCGGGGAGGGGGGAAGAGCGAGGAGGCAGGACGGAGAAACGAGGAAGCAGAGGGGAAAGAGGGAGCAGGAGGGACGCGGGAAGAGCGTGAGACGCACGAGGGCGAGGAGGCATGCAGGGGTCGGGGTGAGGAAGGACGACGACGACGACAACGACGACGGCGACGACGAGGCCAACGACGACGACGACGGCGACGGCGGCAACAACGACGACGACGACGATGACGACGTCGGCGGCGACGGCGACGAGGCCGACGAGACGGGCGACAGCCCACCGACCTCGGCAGCCGCGCCCCGCGCGGGGGCCGCCCGCGCCCTCGCGGAGCTGCTCACGGAGCCTCCGGGCGGTCCGTGCCACGGGCCGCTCCCCCGGAGCCCCCCGCCCCTCGCCTCCTCCGCCTCCTCCTCCTCCTCCTCCTCCTCCTCCTCCTCCTCATCATCATCATCATCCCCCTCCTCTTCCTCCTCGTCCTTCTCCTCCTCCTCCTCCTCCTCCTCCTCCTCCTCCTCATCCTCGTCTCTCCTCCTCCTCCGCCTCCTCCTTTCCTCCTCTTCTTCCTTCTACTCATTCCTCATCCTCCTCCTCTTCCTATCTTATCCTCCTGGTCCTCTCATCCTCCCCCTTCTCTCCTCCTAATCCTTCCTCCTCCTCCTCCTCCTCCCCTCCTCCCCACCTCCTTCTCCTCCTCCTCTGTCCCCCTCCCTCATCTTCCTTCTCCCCTTCCTCCTCTAACTCCTTCTCCTCCTCCTCCTCATTCTACTCCTCCTCTTCCTTCTCCTCTTCATCCTCCTCCTCCTCCTCCTTCCTCCTCTTCCTCCTCCTCCTCCTCCTCCTCCTCACTCCTCCTCCTCCTCTCCTTGTCCTCTTCCTTCTCCTTTCCTCCATTCTTCTCCTCATCCTCCTCTTCCTTCTCCTCCTCCTCCTCCTGCTCCTCCTCCTCTTCTTTCTCCTTCTCCTCCTCCTCCTCCTTTTCCTCCTCCTTATCCTCCTCCTCCTCCTTCCTCGTCTATGCAGGGAGAGCCCAGAATCGAAGTTGATCGGGGAGGACACGCGAGAGGACACAAGACGCCCAGACCCCCTCGCGTGGCGACAAAAATCACGGTGGCGGGTCTTGCTATGTTTTCGGCCTCTGGGGGGCCTTGCCAGGCCCTGGAGCTATCAAAAGAAACGATTCAGGAGGAAAAACCTGTGCTGGGAAATGGGTCCAGACAGCCGGGGATCGACGTTGTCAAAAAATGACGGCGTCGGGGGTCTGGGCCCTTCCGAGGGTCGCATTGCTACAGGAATGTAGAAGACATGGATCGCTGCTCAACACAGGACACAAAGGTACCCTCTGATTTGGCAGGTCCGACCTACAAAGCAAACCCAAGAGAGTCCAGCATCGAACCGGTACGTCGGGTCGGCGATCGAATTGAAGCGTGTCGGCCGCAATCGGCAGCCGAATCGGGAGAAGTCGAGTCGGCGTAAATCGGCAGGCTAGTACTCCCTTGAGGAGGCGGAATCCACATCGGAATCCGAAGCCGAATCGAATCGGAATCGGACGCCATCGAAATCGAATCGAATCGAGTCGAAGCGGAGGAGTCGAAGCGAGCCCTGCTCTGGGCTGCACGCGCTCCTCGGCCGCAGGCCGCGGCGCCGCGGCGCCGCGTCGGCGCTTGCCGCGCAGAGGGCCCGGGGAGGTGGAGGTCGAGGGATGGCCCCTCGACGCGCACGGCGAGCTTGTACACCCGTGGGCTTCGAACGCGACAGCGTTGGCTCAACACACAGATTGCCTCCGCGAATGGCCTGCACGGGGCCAACACGCGGCCACCACCCCCATTGGCCGAGGCCGTGGCTGCCAAGGCAACCGTGGCAGCCGTGAGCTCCAAGGCTTGCTGCCACGAGCCTCCTGGGCGACGGAGGCCCCCTTCCTCACTGATGGCATGTCCTATGAAACTTCTTCACTGCACTGAGTGGACGGGATGGGTGAAGCTGCAAGCCCGCGGGCGCCAAGGCGGTCAAGGACAGTCAAAAGCCGATCAGCACAAGCGGTGGGGTGCACCGGGAGCGAATTGGGACACCGAGACGCACAGGACGGGGCGCGGGGAAGGGGAAGGGAGGAGCCCGCGCAGACCGTGAAGGCACGCAGTCGCATGGGTGAAACATGAAGTGCGCCACCTTCCTCGCGCGAGCTCGCGGGAACTCGCGCGCGACCTGGCTCGTCGCGCGAGGGCAACTCGCAGCAGGGTGCCCCAGGAGCCCCGTGCGGCCTCACGTGCAGTTGGAAGGGGACGCTTCCCTTCCAGCTCGGCTGGCTGTCTTCCAGGGGGGCCCGAACTCTTCGAACTCCACCTTCCGACCAACGACGGCGTGATAATTAGCTGAGCGGGCTTTGGGCACTCGACACGGGGATGCTTACGATACCCGTCCAAGAACCATGGAGGCCCCCAAATAGAAGAAGAAGAAGAAGAAGACGAAGAAGACGATGAAGAAGAAGCATCGGCATAAACAGAAACTTTTGACGCT
>CAUYUJ010014091.1:115035-147535 GCA_963575745.1 Prorocentrum cordatum
GTAGTAGTCGTAGTCGTGTAGTTAGTAGTAGTAGTAGCCGTGGTAGTAGTAGTAGTAGTAGTAAGTAGTAGTAGTAGTAGTAGGTAGTAGTGGTTAGTAGTAGTAGTAGTAGCTACTGTAGTAGTAGTATTAGTAGTAGTAATAGTAGTAGTAGTAGTAGTAGTAGTAGTAGTAGTAGTAGTAGTAGTAGTAGTAGTAGTGGTAGTAGTAATAACAGTAGTCGTAGCAGTCGTAGCAGTAGTAATACGAATTTCAATCGCTGCAAAAGAAAAACAAGTAGTAGAAGAAGAAGCAGCAGCAGAAGTAGCAGTCGTAGTCGCAAGAATATGCTAATGCTGACACGGCTACAACCACACGAATCCCAACACCTACAAGTGCCGTCGAGACTAGCACGAATATTGCCCTGACCAAGGCGACAACTGCACGCACATATAAATCTACAATATTGCGTATACCATAGCGCATGCCGAATACACCTGCGTATATACATGGACCTGTTGACAGCACTGCATACCAAATGATCCTGCAATGGTGCGGCATTATCACATTCCGTGTCCTGACAATTTGTCCTAACCGTCCTGTGGTGTTGGGTCCTCGCTTTGAAGAGACAGCGCCCCGCGTTCCTTCCATCTCCCGCTGCCCCCTCCCTCCTCTTCGCATCATCGTCGTCATCATCATCATCACCACCCTCACGGGGATGGTGGCCCCAGAGAAGCTCCACCGAAGGCGCCAGTAGCAAAGTGCGCATGGCGGCCTCGGGCCATTTCGGCACACCCCTCACGAGGACCGTGGCCCCATAGGAGTTTCACCGAAGGCGCCAATACTAAAGTGCGCATGGCGGCCTCGGGCCAAATCGGCACACCCCTCACGAGGATCGTGGCACCATAAGGGGCCCCACCGAAGGCGCCAGTAGCAAAGTGCGCATGGCGGCCTCGGGCCATTCCGGCACACCCCTCACGAGGACCGTGGCCCCATAGCAGATCCACCGAAGGCGCCAATAGCAAAGTGCGCATGGCGGCCTCGGGCAATTTCGGCACACCCCTCACGAGGATCGTGGCCCCATAGAAACTCAACCGAAGGCGCCAATAGCAAAGTGCGCATGGCGGCCCCGGGCCATTTCGGCACACCCCTCATGGGGATCGTGGCCCCATAGGGAGCTCCACCGGAAGTCCACGGGCAAAGTGCGCACGCAGCCCCGGGAAATTTCGGCACACCCCTCTCGAGGATCGTGGCCCCATGGGAGCTCCACCGAAGGCGCCAGTAGCAAAGTGCGCATTGCGGTCTCGGGCATTTTCGGCACACCCCTCACGAGGACCGTGGCCCCATAGCAGATCCACCGAGGGCCCCATCAGCAAAATCCGCACGGCGGCCTCGGGCCATTTCGGTACACCCCTCACGAGGATCGTGGCCACATAGGGAGCTTCGCCGAAGGCGCCAGTAGCAAAGTGCGCACGGCGGCCTCGGGCCATTTCGGCACACCCCTCGCGAGGATCGTGGCCACAAGGCGCCAGTAACAAAGTGCGCATGGCGGCCTCGGGCCATTTCGGCACACCCCCACACGGATCGTGGCCCCATAGGGAGCTCCACCGAAGGCCCCCAGTGGCAGGGTTCGCACGGCGGCCTCGGGCCATTTCGGCGCACCCCTCGCGAGGATCGTGGCCCCATAGGGAGCTCCACCGAAGGCCCTCAGTGGCATGGTTCCCATGGCGGCCCTGGGCCATTTCGGCACACACTCCTCACGGGGATCGTGGCCCCATAGCTGTGCTGCTTCAACAACCGCGCCTGGGCGTCGTACTCCGCCTTCTCGATGTGCACCGACACCTCCTCCCTCATGGCTCTCAAAGCCCTCTCCTGTCTTTGCTCCTCGGTCAGAAGGACGCCGTCCTTCTCGTCGTCGGCGCCCGTGATGACGGCCACGAACGTGTTCCCGAGCATGTCGGGCTCCGGCGGGAAGCCGTGGCCACATAGGGAGTGCGGGCGAAGATGGTATTCACAATTGCGGTATTCGCAACTGCATATGGTTGGGTCCTTCGCCAGGCTATCCTTCTTATCATCCGTTCCATC
The DNA here is from genome assembly GCA_963575745.1 of Prorocentrum cordatum. Lineage (NCBI taxonomy): Eukaryota > Dinophyceae > Prorocentrales > Prorocentraceae > Prorocentrum > Prorocentrum cordatum. The sequence continues at coordinate 117,100 of CAUYUJ010014091.1, forward strand.
GTCCACAGCTCTTTCCCGATCCTCTTCATGTGTTACCCTACTCCTACTCCTTGTCCTGCCTGCCGCCGGCCCCCTTTCTGCCCCCTCTCCTTGCCCCGCTCCCTCGGAACATTTGCGACAACAACATCTGAACACCTCCACGACCCACCACAAGCTCCCAACGCCTTAAAATATCAAGGCGGAGGCTTTCGCATACATATATATATACACACATACCCTCCGAATCATCCCTCCGTAGATCCCCTTTTTTTTATCATCCCTCCATCGATTCCATTATTATATTTGTTTGTTATTTGTTCTCTCTCTCTGTCTCTCTCTCTCTCTTTCTCTCTCTCTCTCTCTCTCTCTCTCTCTCTCTCTTTCTCCTCATCCACTCTCCCGTCTCCATCCTCCTTCTTCTCCTCCTGATCATACCTGTTCCTTCCTTTCCTCTTTCTGCTGCTCCTCACACATAGCTCTCCTCCTTGCTCTTGCTCGCATGGCCTACTGCCTGGCGCCATCAGCGCCCCCGCATCAGGAGGCAACCCTGCCATCGCCGGCGCGGAGAACATTCCTCGGATATCCAGGATACCCTCGGTGCGACCACGATCCACGCCCTACAACCCCCTCCCCTCCCTTCCCCCCGCCCCTTCCCCCCTTGGGAGGGGGGGGACGGACTCCTTGCTTCGGCTCGACACGTCCCGTCCTCCCTGATGCGGGCAGGGGTCCATCCGTGCTGTGCTGAAATTGCCTTACACCGGGGGCGGCCAAGAGAGGGTGTCCAAGAGGAGGGGGCGCAAATCATGGCCAACGGCATGTGCGCGGCCCCGGGAGGGTCCGGGGACGTAGTGAAACAAGAATGCGTCATGAAATCTGGGGATATGTCATGGCCAGAGCCATGATATTCACCCACCCCTAGTCATTACCCTCCACTTTGCCGCCCCCGATGAATTGGCGCCCGTCCAAAATTGCTTCCTCACCAACTTGGTGGCACCAACACCCTGAGCGTGCCGGCCTCTGCTATTACAGGCTCACAAACTGATCCGCGTCGGAATCCAAAACGAATCCCTCCCTCCTCCCCCACCCAACCGCTTCGGGGGCGCGCGAGCATGGATCAGCGATCCATGGATCTGGCGCGCGGTCGCCAAACATCAGCGGATCGGGGGAGGTACCCTCCCCAGAATGCTGCAGGTGCCGCCTCGCTCGGCGGTGGTAGTGCGCGGTTGCCCATGGAAGCGGGAAATGTCGCTAATCCACGCGCCCTTGATCAGTGTCTGCGATCGCCTGATCATCTGCCCCCCCCCTCCTCCTTGTGTCCCCTTCCCTGACTGTCCGGCATGTCCTCGTACAAGCGGACTTTGTGTGGAAAGTAAACAATACCCCAGAACTGTTGAACAAATGCTCAAAAATGAAAGAATTATCCCGGCAAGGCAACCTAACAGCGATGTGTAGAAGCATAGTTGGAAACATTGCCTGTGGTATTCATGTAAGAGTGCTGTTGTAGAATTTTGGTGTTCTCGCAGTCGCATTCGGATTCGCAGTGGCAGTCGCAGTGGCAACATCAGCGGCAGTCGCAGTGGCACTGCCAGTAGTTGCAGTAGCAATAGCTACACTAGCAGCAGCAACAACAACAGCAGCAGCAGTAATAGTAACAGTAATAGTAGCAATAGAAGTAGTAGTGATGGTAGTATTGGTAACAGTGAAGTAGTAGTTGTAGTGTGTGGAGTGAACGAGTAGGAATGATGGGAGCAGTGGTAGTAGCAGTAGAAACACTGCTTTCGATAACGGTATCTCCAAATGAGATCTTGTATAAATGCATTGAGGTCTAAACAAGACACTGCTATCAACGGATGTGATTCCAACGGGCTGTAGCCAAGAAGGCTACGGGGACGATGATGATGCTGCTGATGATGATGATGATGATGAAGATGATGAGTCTTGGAAGTCTGGGAAGTGGAAGAGCACGATGTGGCGTACAGTTGGCTCCGAGCATTCAAACATGTGGCCCGGGAATGGAGTTCTGGGAAGTCGAAGAGCACGAAGTGGCCTACATAGTTGGCTCCGGGCATCCAAAATGTCGTCCGGGAATGGAGATCTGGGAACTCGAAGAGCACGAAGTGGTCACAGTTGGCTCCGAGCATCCAATATGTGGCCCGGGAATGGAATTCTGGGAAGTCGAAGAGCACGATGTGGCGTACAGTTGGCTCCGAGCATCCAAAATGTGGCCCGGGAATGGAGTTCTGGGAAGTCGTAGAGCACGAAGTGGCCTACAGTTGGCTTCGGGCATTCAAAATGTGGCCCGGGAATGGAGTTCTGGGAGGTCGAAGAGCACGAAGTGTGTGACTGTTTGCTTAAAACGAGCCCGGCCCTGAGCCCGGCCCTCGCTGTCCGGATGCCGCCCAGACCTCCCTTCTGAGTCATCAGATGCTCTTTTTGACACCACTCGAAACCTATCAGTCTTCGCTGTTAGGTAAAAATCCGCCCCATACTATTTTGCACTACCTTTGAATATGCCTCCTGCAGAGGGACATGCCCGACTCAAGCCTGCTGGTCCCCTTCCCCCTCCCGTGCCCCTGCCGCCTCCTCACCCCCGTCGCCCTCGCGGCCCTCTTCACCTACACGACATGGGTAAACAGGTCCCGAGGGGCGAGTAAGGAGGAGGAAAACACGGATGTCCTGGACCCCCCGGGGCTTCGCCCAGGACAGGTTATGCCGCTTTCTGACGGCCCGAGGGGCCCGTGGAGGGCCCCGGGAGGGCCAAGAGCGGCGAAGAGTTTTTCCCCCCTGGCGACTCCCCCACCTGGGGCCCTTGGCCGTGGATGCCAAAGAGCAGTCATCCCTCTTCTTTCTCCTCCTCCTCCTCCTCCTCCTCCCTCCTCCTCCTCCTCCTCCTCCTCCCCCTCCTTCCCTTCCTCCTCCTCCTCCTCTTCCTCCTCCTCCTCCCCTTCTCGTTGCGTACCCCCCTTCCCCCTCCCCCGCGTCCTCTCCCCTCGCCCCCTCACCCCTCCGCGAGGGGGGGGGGAAAGAGGGCCGGCGGCGAAGGCGGCGGAGGGAAACCTGCCCAGACGTCGTCCGATCTGTGTGTGTGGTGTTGTGTTGTGTTGTGTGGTGTTGTGTCGTGTTTTGTTGTGTTGTGTTGTGTCGTGTTGTGTCGTGTTGTGTTGTGTTGTGTTGTGTGTGTTGTGCGTGTGTTTTTTTGTCGATCCACGGCTCCCGAATTTCCGACCCTTTGCAGCGCAATTCGGTGACAAAAAAGAAGAGGGTCTTACGCGAAATGGTATGGCGACGTGGTGGCTTACGCGGGCCGTCAGCGCTGTAAATCGGAAGCGGGGACGCTTCCGCGCGACCTGACGCGAACAGCTTACGCGCCAACGTCGGTGAAGACGACCCCGTGTTCTTCCGTTGCTCATTTGATTGTGGATTCTGGCAAGTCGCCTTGCATGGTAGTCCCGCCCCCCCCCCCCCTCGGCCGCTTTGTCAAGCAACGCTGGGCCGAAGAGGCGTGCAAGTGAGTCCCGACTTGCGTGAAGTGTAGATTTCTTTTCGGGCTTCGCCACGCCCCCCCCCACCTCCCCCTCCGTCCAAGCAAGCTTGCCAGAATCCACAGCAAACAATCCACATGTTTGGGATCAATTTTTCGTCCTGGAGCCACTGCCGATGGCCCTGGGGCCCGACAGCGGACGCCAGAGGCAACAACCAAGGAGCAGAAAGCCCCGGCTCGATCATAACACATCGTCGGACATGCCAGCATGGGGGAAACGGGCCCCGAGGGAAGCGAAACGGATCCTGGACCCTGGTGCCCTCGCCCAGGACGAGCTCCTCGTCCCGAGCCGCTTCCTGACGGTCCTGGGGCCCGCGGAGGGCCCTGTAAGGCCAAGAGTGGCGAACAGCCTCGGGACGCGCCTCCCTCGGGGACGAAACGGAGGAAGGGAGGTAGGAGGAGGAGGAGGAAGTGGAGGAGGAGAAGGAGCAGGAGGAGGAGAAGGGAGAGGAGGAGGAGAAGGAGCAGGAGGAGGAGAAGGGAGAGGAGGAGGAGGAGAGGAGGAGGAGGAGGAGGAGGGAGGAGGAGTATGATGATGAGAGGAGGAGGAGGAGGAGGAGGAGGATGAGGAGGAGGAGGAGTAGATAGGGGAGGAGGGGAGGGGGAGATGAGGAGGAGGAGGAGGAGGAGGAGGAGGAGGAGGAGGAGGAGGAGGAGGGAGGGGGGAGGAGGAGAGGAGGGGGGGGAGGAGGGAGGAGGGAGGCGGAGGAGAGGAGGCGGAGGCGGAGCGAGGGAGGGGAGGAGGAGGAGGAGGAGGAGGGAGGAGGAGGATGGAGGAGGAGGAGGAAGGAGGAGGAGGAGGAGGAGGAGGAGGAGGGAGGAGCTCCCCCAGGGCGAAGCAGATCGTCGGAGAGATGGCTGGGCGGGCCCAGGTCCCCGCCGCCGCGACCCTTTTTTCTCGCAGCGCCCGACCCCGAGAGGTCTGGACCCCCTTTTCGCGGGACCTGCCTGTCATCCGCTGCGTGCCCCTGCTGCGGTGGGCCGCACTAAGTGGCGAGAGAGAGAGAGAGAGAGGGAGCGGGAGAGGGAGCGCGGCGCGAGCGCCGGGGAGGCTCGGGCCGGCGAGCCCCGGGAGGGGGGAGGAGCCCAGGGAGGAGAGGGCCCCAGGAGGAGCCCGAGGAGGAGAGGAGCCCCAGAGGGAGGAGCCCCAGGAGGAGGGAGGAGCCCAAGGAAGGAGGAGGGGGGAGCCCAAGGAGGAGAGGGCCCTGGGAGGAGGCCAGGGAGTCCCGGGAGGAGGCCCCAGACCTCGGGCGTCGTCTCGAGAGCAGCGAGGCGGAGGCTTTGCGTAGTCTCTGGCCTCTCGGGGCCCTTGCCCGGCCTCCGGACCGTCAAACACCGGCTCGGGACGCCAAGCTGGTGCCGGGGAAGTGGTGGGGAGGTCGGGAGGTCGGGGACCCGCGGCTTGAAAAGATCGAGACGTCGGATGCCCGGGGAGGAGTCGCCCCCTTCTAGCTTCCTCTGCTTCCCGAAGCGCAGGAGGGGCACAACCGTCTGAGTGCCCCTCCTGCGCGGCCGCACCGCAGCATAGCCGCGGCCATCACCCCTTTCCACATGGAGGAGGAAGCCCCGGAGACAACCCTCCGCTCTCCTCCGAGGGAGAGGGGCAACGATCAGGGGGGACTGGCAGGGGGGGAAACGACGACGCGGAACTGGCGAGACACCGCCGATGGATCGGTGATCGGCCCCCGAGAGCAAATCCTTCTGCTCCTCGGCGGAGTGGGGATCCATCGGACCCCCCCTCGGCGGCCACTGGGCGAGCGTGAGTCGATGCGCCCCCCCCTGTGTTGGCGAAAGGGCGAGGGAAGGAAATCAGAAGAAGAAGAAGGCCTTCTCGGAAGGCTCGGAAGTCCCCCAGCCTTCTGAGAAGTGCTCTGAGCCCTCCCCGAAGACCAACAGCTTCTGAAACGTTTCTCTGCTGGCGCGAGGGCTTCTGAGAAGCCCCGCCGCCTTCTGAGAGGGCCTTCTCCTTCTCACTTCACCTCCTCGCTCGCCGCCGACCATGCCCATCCCCCCCCCCCCTTTCGCTGCCCCTTGTGGAGGGATGGGATGGGACTGAGACGGTCGGCTGAACCTCGCTGCCTTTGCCGCCGCGGCGCCACCCAAAAAGTTGCCCGTAATTAGCCCGAGGCCGAAGAGAGGTGCACGAGCGCGCCGTGCCCGCAGGAGGGGGGGAGGAGGAGGAGGAGGAGGAGGAGGAGGAGGAGGAGGAGGAGGAGGAGGAGGAGGAGGCAGGAGGGAAGAGGAAGGGCAAGGGGAGCACGGACGGGGGGAGGGGAGGGCGGGGGAGCAAGAGAAGGACGCCGGCATGGATGAGGAGGAGGAGGAGGATAAGGATGAGGAGGATGAGGAGGATGAGGAGGATGAGGAGGATGATGTTGATGATGATGAGGAGGAGGAGGAGGAGGAGGAGGACGACGACGACGACGAGGGGGGAGGAGGATCAAGCAGAAAGGATGACGTTGAGGAGTGAGGAGGGAGGGGGGAGGGAAGAGGGGAGACCAGAGTAAGCCCAGGATGTGCCCGTGGCGTTGCAGAGTATTCTCCCATCCAAAGTTCCCCCCATCCGCATGATGATGCTGATGATGGTGATGGTCATCATCACCATCATCACATTCGTGGTCATGACCATGATCATGATCATCGTCATCATCACCATCATCATCATCAGCATCATCATCATTGTCATTGTCGTCAGCATCATTATCGTTGTCACCAGCATCGCAAACACCAGAGCTAGCACAATGGTCAAAAGCAACACCATCCCCACCATCACCACAGCTATCACAGTCCTCGTGCACCTCTCGTCCTTCCATATCCCTAATCGATGTTATTCCTGCTGCTGTTTATCCTTCTCCCTATCCCCGATGAGGGGCTGCGAATAATTTGGATGCAGGGCTAAGACACACCCAACACAATGACAACAAGCGCAGACCAGGCGCCCATATAACGGCTTGGTGGTGAGCAAGAGTATGCGCAACTCTGCTGGGCCCTGCGGGGCTGATCGGTTTGGCTAGCGGTCGGCTTCGCCGCGGTCGGCTTCGCCGCGGTCGTCTTCACCCCGTCGCCTTCGCCCTGACGGCATCGCCCAGTCGTCTTTTCTGGCGGTCGGCTTCGCCCACTCGGCTTCGCTCGCTCCCTTGCCTGTAATCCCGCCTACCCGTTTTTTTGCAAGCGAGCGGGCGGGGACCAACATTTGTGTTTCACTTGTTGTTGCTTTTTTTCACTGCGCGTGTTCTTAATGTTTGCTGTGCATGTTGCACCGCTTGTTCTCAAATCACCGCTTGCACTAAGGGGGTCCTAGCGAACATTGACAGATTTGGCGAAAATCCCGGATTTCGGGTTCCCAGGTTCCCCGTTGCTGGATCTGGGCCGATTTCGGGATCCCACGATCGAGCTCACCATCGATCTCTCGCTATCCATCTCAAGCCATCCACTAATTGGGGTTTCCCTCTGGTGTCATTCTCTCTTTCTCCATCATGTGGGGAACGAGCTGAAGTTGTTGTCAGGAGATCACAGCTACTACCCTCAACTCAAGTGCCCCCCACCCGCCGGACCAGCCAAAACTCCCCAGTGAGGGGGTCGGCCCGTCCGCCCCTCCCGCCACAGGGCCGCTTCTGCCCGCCCCTCCCCCCTCAAGGCCTCCCCCCTGCGGCCGCGTGGCCCGCTCCTGCCCGCCCCCGTGCCTGCCCCGTCCGCCCCGACTGCCCGTCAGGGCCCGCCCGCCCGGCCCACCCGTCAGGGTTAGGTCGGGCACGTCCCCCCACAGGCGGACTGTGGGGAACAGGAAAAACCAAAAAGTCCATAGAGATAGTCAGCAGAGCATGGCAATCCGTCGCAGGACTACTGATAAGCTGTCCTTGGATACTCCTCCTGTAGAGGGACATGCCCGACTCAACGTTTGGGTCCGCCCGCCCGACCCGCCCGCCCGAACCGCCCCTTTAGGGAGTCTGCCGGCACAGTCGGCCGCCGGCGAGGCCCACCGCCGGCGAGGCTGGCCGCTGGCACAGCCGACCCCTGCGCAGAACCGCTGGCGAAGCCGACCACCGGCGAAACGGACCACGGCGAGACCGATTCCGGCGAAGACAGCCACTGGCGAAACCGACCCCGGCGAAGACGACCGCTGCGAGCACGTCCCACCGCGCAGCCGACTCGTGCCAGCCCTGCGGGGGTATGCCTCTGGCCAAGTGGATCAAATGGGACACGGAGGAGGACGCAAGGGGAAGAGTAGGAGGATGGAGAAGGGACTGAGGGAGAGCGAGCAGGCAGGAGCAGGATGAGGATGGAAAAGCAGGAGCAGGCGGAGGGAGAACAGGCAGGAGCGTGAGGTGAAAGGAGCTTCCCGGTGCCCCCCTTGGGCCCTCCTAGCTCCTGGAGGCCCCCTGGGGCTTCGAGGGCTTCCGTGCCCTCCACGGATCTCAGGAAGCCGCTTGGGAAATCCAGGGTCTGCCCGACGGGCAGACAGCGACACAGCCGAGGCTTTTTCCGCACACTCGTCCTGGCTCATGCTCGCCGCGCCTGAGCACGCGAGACCGCCATGGCATGCAGCAGAGCCCGGCAGAGCCTGGGCTCGATGGCATCACCTCCCACCTCTCCGTGGAGAGGGAGCGAGGCTTCGAGCTGGGGATCGACTGCCGAATTGATTTACAGCAAAGTGCGTTTTCGTCGTAACTCTACGGAGGCTCGACGTACCGTTACGGATTCGACGGGAATGCCAATTCTGGGGTACATAATAGATTCATGTAGTCGATCTCCTGCTCAAAGGCTGGGAGGCGTGCAGCTTTCGGTTTGCCACTGACGTCGGATCTGTCTATCAAGCGATGTGTTGGCCGACCGACCAAGTCAAATCTTAGGTCGGGCATGTCCTCCTACAGGTAGATTTGGGGCGAAACATCAAAAATAGTCAAAGACATAGTCGAAACCTTATCCAAACATCGTCCCCGAATTATTCTTTTACTCAATTCGAAAATTCCTCCTGTAGAGGGACACCACCGACTTAGCCCTGACCAAGTCAAGTCTGGTCGAGGAACCCATGCAGGCCCCTCCCTTTTGCTCCACCAACGGAGACGGAAGGCGCGAGACAATACTGCAACGGGACACCCCATACAAGCTCAATGGTCCCCTCGCAGTTGCATCCATTGCTCCCAGGCCGCCTCCTCTCCTTCCTCGAGGGAGGGCTGGGTAACAGGAGTAGGCATTGCGAGGCGGCGCTGTGCCGTCATCTAGCTTTGGGATGACGGCCTGCACGTAACAACTGCCACGCTCCACGCGTGAGTTCATGCGCAACGAGAGCAGTGAGAGAGACAAAAGCAGGGAGGGAGGAGGAGGAGAAGCTGGCTCGCTTGTCCTGCATCGATGCCGGATACAATCGGCGTCCACCCTTCAGCTGGTGCGTCCTGCACCGATGGAGGAGGCCCGGATGGACCAGATCGGGTCGTGTTCAGCAACGCGCGTGCCAGGAGGCGGGTACTGCACACACACACACACATACACACACAACACCCCACCCACACACACACACACACACACAACACACCCACACACACACACACACACCGTCATGCAGGGGTGCGGGGGGGGCTCTGCCTCGAACCATCGTGAAAGCAGGTGGAGGATCGGGCCGGCCGAAAGAGGGGGTTGGAACTAGGTCGGGCATGTCCTCATGCAGGGGGATTTTCGACAAAAAATCAAAAACATATTGGAAAAATGCGCGTAAATAGCAAAACAAACAAAAAATAGTCCCCAGACTATTTCGTGACTGCTTTTGAATTTTCCTCTTGCAGAGGGACTCGCCCCACTTAAAGTTGAAGCAGGGGGTGCCCAGCGAGTCAGCTCTCAGCTGGTTTCCCTGACGCCCCTCCCGGCGCCGGAGAGGCGCCAGTGCATCGAGGAAGGCTGGCGGCGGGGCAAAAAGACCAGCTGCATGCAGCAAGCTTCGTAACCTTAGGTCGGGCGCATCCCCTTACAGGCGGATTTTTGAAAAATCAAAGAATCGTCGAAACAAATTCAAAAATACTCTATTCCTCCTGTAGAGGAACATGCCCGACTTAATCGTAACGCCCCTTTCCCTATCTCCCCCCGTTCGTCCGACCCGCGGGGTCAATGGCTGGGCGATCTCTGCCGTATATCGATTTGCTCTCTCGAGCTTCCAAACTTGTCCCAGATTCACCGAGTCATCTCCGGATCCACTCGGACTGACATGGCCCCAACCCCCCTGCCTCAGGACGTACTTCGACCCACCCAAATGTACCTTCCTTGATCGACGCAGGTCGGCTGGGGAAGAGCCGTCAAGCTCCTCGGAGAGGGCCGCGCGCGCGTCATTATCATCATCATCATCATCATCATCATCATCATCATCATCATCATCATCATCACCATCACCATCACCATCACCATCACCATCACCATCACCATCGTCATCATCATGATCATTATCATTATCATCACCATCATCATCACAACCATCACCACCACCATAGCCATCACCATCACCATCACCATCATCACCACTATCACCACCATCATCACCATCACCATCGCGATCACCATCATCATCATGATGATCATCACCGTCACCACCACCACCATCACCATCACCATCATCATAACCATCATCACCATCATCATGATCATTACCATTATCAGCACCATCACCATCACCCGAATTTCACCATCACCATCACCATCACCATCATCATCATCATCATCATCATCATCATCATCATAACCATCATCATCACCACCATCATCGCCATCATCACCATCATCATCACCATCATCATCACAACCATCAAGATCACCATCACCATCACCATCACCATCACCATCATCATGAAAATCACCATCATCATCATCATCATCATCATCATCATCATCATCATCATCATCGACACCATCATCACCATCATCATCACCATCACCATCGCCATCAGCCCCGCCCGCGCCCGCGCGCCTCGTCGACGGCCGCCTCGCGCCTCCGCACCGCCCGCCTGCGGAGGGACCGCTGGCGCGCGTACAGGGAGGCGAGCCGCTCCTGGGGCGCGCGGCGCCCGGACGGACGACGGACGACGACGACGACAGGCGACGACGAGGGACGACGACGGACGACCGACAGTGACAACGGACGACAACGACGGACGAGGGACGAGGGACGACGACGACGAGGGACGAGGGACGAGGGACGAGGGACGACGACGACGAGGGACGACGACGACGAGGGACGACGACGGACGACGAAGACGACAACGACGACTGACAACGACGACGACAACGGACGACGACGCTGACGAACGACGACGAACGACGAAGGACAACGACAACGACGACGACGACGACGACGACGACGGCGGACGACGACGGACGATGACGACAATAACGACGACGACAACGACGACGACGGACGACGACGACGACGACGGACGACGACGACGACGACGACGACGGACGACGACGACAATAACGACGACGACGACGGACGACGGACGACGGACGACGGACGACGACGACGACGACGACGACGGCGGCGAAGGTGGACGACGACGACGACAGGCGACGACGAGGGACGACGACGGACGACGACTATGACGGACGTCGACGGCGGACGAAGACTGAGGACGACGACGACGACGACGACGACGACGGCGGATGACGACGGATGACGACGACGATAACGACGACGATGACGAACGCGGACGACGAAGGACGACAACGACGACGACGACGATAACGACGTTGGCTGACGACGACGACGACGCGGACGAATGACCACGGACGACGACGACAGACTACGACGACAACGACGACAACGACGACGGACGACGACGAACGACGACGGACGCTGACGACAACGACGTCGACGACGACGAACGACGACGGACGACGACGAACGATGACAACGACGAGCGACGACGAACGACGACGGATGACAACGAACGACGACGACGAACGACGACTGACCACGACGACGACGACGACTACGACGACGTCGACGACGTCGACGACGACGACGGACGCCAAGACACGACGACGACGAAAGACGACGGACGACAACGCACGCCGACGACGGCGAACGACGACGGATGACGACGACGACGACGACGGCGACGGCGACGACGACGACAACGACGACGACGAAGACGGCGGACGACCACGACGACGACGACGACGACGACGACGGCGACGAGCATGTCAGGCCTCAAGCGTCTTCAACACATCGAGGCGCAAATTCTCAGCCGTTTTCGGCATCCGAGGGCCGCTTTCGGGCACGGGGGCCGTCGGACACGATGCAGGGCGAAGCGTTTATTAAATCACGACAACGGATGCTCAGGACGGGGACGGCGAAGACGAGGAAGTAGTTGGATAGGGACGCCCGTCGCCCTTCCTGGTGCACCCTGGCGCGCCTTCGGCGCCACCGCTGGGTCCACCCCGAAGTTCGGGCGTTCCTGAAACATTGTGCTCTGGGTGGGTCCGCGCTGGCAGTGGTGGGGCCGTTGAGGGCCCACCATCGAGCTTGATTGGAGAGGGCACGCGAGAGGACCCCTTTATTGGAGAGGACACGCGAGAGGACACACGATCCTTGCGAGGGCCCGATTGCCACAGGCATGGGCCGCCAATCATCGGACACAAGGGTACCCTTGATGTCGCAGGGTCGACCTGCAAGTCAAGCCCAAGAGAGCCCAGAATCGAATCGATAAGTCGCATCGACGATCGACATGAATCTGATCCGCGGAACGCGGCAGCCCTGTCAGGAGAAGTCGAATCGGCGGAAATCGGCGGGCTAGTAGGACTCTCGTCTTCCCCATACCTCCCACATTGTCCTTGTGTTTCCAGGGAATCGACTATTCTTGGTGCCTGTTTTTTTCCCCTCTTGAAAAAGTCGAATCACATCGAATTGGGAGGAATCGAAACGAGCTCTGGTTTATTTTGCCTCCCCCCCATACCTCCCACATTGTCCTAATGTTTCCAGGGAATCGAGGATTCTTGGTGCCTGTGTTTCTCCCCTCCTGAGAAATCGAATCACATCGAATTGGGAGGAATAGAAACGAGCTCTGGTTTATCCTGCCCCCCCCCCCGGTGCCGTCCGCTCCAGTAGCGCTGGTCGGGTCGCGCTCCGGGGCAGGCCCGGGGGGGGGGGCTCCTCTCGAGGGTCCTGGGGCCCACACAGGGCCACCTGCGCCTCGAGAAGGCAGATCGCCGCCCAGCCTCTCTCTCTGATCGGCGGCGAGCGAGGGGGGGGGGGGAGTGATGAGGCGAAGGCCTTCTCAGAGGGCGGCGGGGCTGTTCAGAAGCCCCCCGGCCCTCGGCGAAGCTGCCCACGCCTTCGGGGAAGTCCTGGAGAAGAACTTCTCGGAAGGCTGGAGGACCTCCGTGCCTTCCGGGGCGGCCCGCCCCCTCGCGCTTGCCCGCCGGGCTCGCCGCCGACTCCCGGGGGGGACGACGAGCGGCATGAGCAGATCCTGTCGGAGCCCCGCGCGGACTTCTTGCACCGGCGCTGGGCCCGCGCCCCCCCCCAACGGCGATCCAAGGAATTGAGCAGGGACCGACCGTCCCAGCCTTCCTATAGTCCTGCCACGAAGTGTTCCTAGAACCCGAGAGTGTTCTAAGAAGAAAAACAATGTTCTTAGAACACGAACTCCATGCGTTAGAGCAAGACAGTCCCGACCAGAAATGATCGAAGCACACCCCGTGGGAACCACCAAGGAGGTTCTTAGACTATTTTTTTGGACTGGACTACAAGTGCGCCAGGGCTCTTCGCCACTGCTCGAAGGAATGCGCGCGAGGCCCCCCGAAAGGCTGTACTCGTGCCGTGCCCTCTTCCTCGAGCGCTGCGCCGGGGCCTCCGGCAGCGGCCCGCGTGCTGGGCCCCTCGGGGGGGACGGCCTGCGGCGGGCAGCGGGGGGCCGCTCGGAGGAAGGGCCCTCGTCGCGACCAGAAGGAGGTGCGACGCCCGAGGTTTGAATAGGGGAACGAAAAGTGACATAAACATAAAAACTCGGAGGTCCGCGCGGATTTCTCGGATCGGCGCCGGGGCCCCCCGGCGGCGCCTCCGGCGCCGCCCCTGGCGCGCTCCGCGCGCCAGGGAGGGGGGTCCAGCGCCGCGCGGACCTCCGAGTTTTTATGTATATGTCACTTTGTGTTCCCCGACTGAAGGTCGGGGCGGGCCACGTGGTGACCTGCGACGTCGGAGAGGGCCCTCGCCGCGACCAGGGAGGAGGTCCGGCGTCGGAGGTGCAGCAGGGGCCCGACCACAAGAAACCTTTCACAAGAAACCCCAAGCCTGGGACCCCAGGGCGCCCACTGATGTTTGTTGTGGGAACGTCACGCTTTCCATCGCAGAACCATCGAAACCCGAGAAACCCAGGGCACCCTGGAGGCGAGCAGGGTGCGTCTTGGCATGGGTCTCCACCGTATGACGTCGGGGGTCGGAGCAGGCCATGTGGTTACCCACACGGCCCGCTCCAGGAGGGGCCTGGCCCTCCAAGATCGAGAGGGTTGGCGTCTTGGTCTCGCGGAAGGCCAGCGGACGCAAAGCGAGGCTGCCTTCGCCGGAGGAAGCGCCAATCTGCATTCCAAAGGAGGAGGAGGAGGAGGAGAAGGATTAGGGACTGAGGGCATGGCTTGCTCCTGGAGCCCTGAACACGGCAAATGTTGACACCTCTCAGGGGGGGGGGGGGGGGGCACACTGTCACTCCTGTCGGAAGCAAAAATGAGTCCCCGTGAGATGACAACATTTTTGGATTGAGGGTTTCCGGAATCCATGTGTGGCCAGTATCATTGTTCATGGGAGGATGGGAAGGGGAGGGGGGGGGCGGGAGCATGAGCAGGCAGAGAGATGGAGGGGGAGGGGTGGAGAAATAGCATGAATCGGAGTGGAGGGGGAGCGGAGGCAACGGGGACAAGGGTGCCAGAGGCAGGAGGCAGGAAGGCTGAGGGGCAGAGGCAAGAGAGAGAGAAAGAGAGGATAAGCGACAAGCTAGGCGCGCTCGCGTGCCAAGTCTGCCATCCTACCCCTCACTCCCATCCCTGCCCATCGCCTACAGGCGACAGGCGACCAAGCGGACAGGCGTCCAAGCGGACAGGCGTCCAAGCGGACCTTGATCCCCGAAGTGATCCCATCGTGTATGCGCAATCAGAAAGGCGAGCTGTGCACAGTGGAAGGATTATCCTGGAATTGTGGGAATATCGGCTAGGTTGGAGAACATACATTAGGATCGCGCCTTCCTGGCCTGTTCAGCGTCGCCGTATCTCTTAAGGTCCCCCAAAAACACGAGATCTGGTCATCTCGACGGTTACCCCTGGCTTGCCTGGGACATTTCTGACCGAAATGTGCGAAGTTCTGCGCTGCATACGACCCGCGGATGTTTCAGAACCAGACGCCCTACCCACATGATACCTTAACATGTGGCTCTCATGAGGAGAAGGAGGAGGTGAAGAAAAAAGAGACGGAGGTGGTGGACAAGCAGCAGGATGAACAGGATGAACACGAGCAGGATGATACAGAAGGGGGGAGGAGCAGTCAGATGACAATGGGTCTGTAAAAACACATCCCACACCTGACCTCCAACCGAGGGCGGCAAGGGGAAACCACAAGGTACACTTCGCCCACCTTCTCCACTTTCTGAATATCCGCACTGGGCTGCCTCGTACAAGGTTGAAGAAAATTCTGAGCAAGGCGGGTTGCATGACTCCTGCAGCCTACACACGGAAACGCTGAGCTGAAAGAGGAAAGCGAGGCGAGGCGAGCGCGCGATGCCGGTCCTGCGGGACCGGCCCTACGAGGGCAGCACGAGGGGGCCGGGGCCCTCAGGATACGTGTTGTGAGCAGGAGTTGGGATCCGAATTTCGGGATGAAAATCTTAGACGGTGACGTGATATCGCTTGCCGCCGTCTTCGTCCGTGCATGAATCTACCACAATGTTTCTAAGTATTCTTCTTAAAATGTTCTGCCATCCTCCCGCGTACGTCTTCATGATGGGCCAGCGTCGCGACGCTGGCATATTGTCAATCGTGTTGCGTGCGATGGCCCATGTATCGTGGACCGCGAGCGGCAACTGGATCATGGACATATAGTAGTTGTAGTCGCCATCGCCCTGCAAGCGGTTGACTTCTTTCGGGAGAGTCGCGTCACTGTCATCGTTGATCTCGTCGGGGGGTCGGACCAGCTGGCGTCGGCCAAGGTGTTCGGCTCTCGCGACTTCCAGTAGTTGACGAACGTCTGGTGGCATGCACAGCTGTTGGAAAAGCTGGGCACGAAGTCTGCTGGCATTGTCATCACCAAGCCGGGCGTCCCCACAAATGCGGTGAGCCATGCCTCTGAAAACGAAGGCGTCCATGCCAATGCACGGGATGGCATACGATGGTCGCGTGAGCACTCGAAATACGTATGCTTCGGGCCACTCCATCCAGTCACGGCGTCGGTCCAGGAGGGAGGAAAAGGAGGAGAAAGTGGAGAGGGAGGAGGGAGAAGGGAGGAGGAGGGAGGGAGGGAGGGAGGGAGGGAGGGAGGGAGGGAGGGAGGGAGGAAGGAGGAGGGAGGAGGAGGAGGAGGAGGAGGAGGAGGAGGAGAAGGGAGGAGGAGGAAAACGAGGACGAGGAGGAGGAGGAGGAGGAGGAAGAGGGAGGTGGAGGAGGAGGGGGAGGAGGAGGAGGAGGAGGAGGAGGTAGCGAGCGATGAAGAGCGAGTCCGAGCGTACGGACCCGCTTCAGCGGGTTGGAAGAGATGAGCCGCACGGCGAGGCTTCGAGCCATCGCACCGTGCCGCTTGACCTCGACAGCGCCGTCCCCACCTCGTCGGAGTGCCGACGGAGGAGACCTGGCGTCGAGGTCGTCATGGGCAAGGGTCCCCCGACCTGGGGTGCAGCCCTCGCAACGCACGTGAGATCTGCATCTCCTCGTTCGCACGAGTGGAAGCTACGTCCGAATGTCCCTTGCACTGGGCACGCAGCTTGCGGTTGCGGCCTCCAGCCACACTAAACGCCCCGCAGCAGAGGCAGATGACCGTGGAGCCAAAACGCTCCACACCGTGGCCGAGTTCCGAGTACAATTCCACCTCCCGATCGACCCGGACGGCGACGACGTCAGCCCCCACTCCCCCACCTTCACGAGGGCCTCCAGAGGGCCCTAGGCCTTCGTCAAGGCCAGCAGCACGCACGGCGGCGTCCACCGCACGTGAGGCGTGCCGATAGCATTCGGGGGTGAGGGCAAAATAACGCGTCGCCATCGCTCTCTGAAGATCCGTGGGCTCGCATCGCTTCGCTCGAAGGGCCTTCAAGGAATCGGTCGTCCGCGCGAACCTGTTGCAATTCTGGCACCTGTATTCAGATAGCCTCTCACAAAAACGAAGCTCATGCGAGTCTAGCACAACCAACGGGGCGGCACCATCTCGACAAACCTGAGACGGCACAACTTCCCTAGGTTGGAGCTCAACATTCTTTTTGGCGACCGCTTGGGCCATCCAAGCAAAGACCTGCGAATGGTCTTTGGCCGCCTTCATGGCTTGCTTATAATAATCCTGCATGGTCTGGCCAGTAGAATGCACCTGGGCCCCACGCTTGGCGAAGAAGTCAGCCCACTCGTTAGCAACGAAACGGACAAAATCGCAATCTGGGGCCTCCAAAACCTCCGAGAGCTCTCTGTGCGCAGGGACCCACTCGAAGGTAGGAGGAGCCTCAGGACAGTGCCGACGTATTTTTTCCCACACAGCCGCGTGACGGCCGCCAGAGGAGGCAGCGGCCTCCGACCAGGCACACCCCTCACGCACAAGATTCAGGTGATCAGACACTACGATTGCAGGCTGCTGCGCAACTTCAACTGCTTTGAGCGCTGCGTAGTGCTCCGCACGTGGCACCGTCTGTACCGCTCCTGGTAGCGCGCCAAAAATTGCACGCAAAACGTTGCCAGCCTCGTCGACCTCCACCACAGACCAGAGGAGGAGGAGGAGGAGGAGGAGGAGAAGGAGGAGGAGAGGCCCTCCCTCGGTCTTTGCCTCGGTCGCGGCCTCGGGCGCGCCCCGTTCGCGCCGCGCGCCCCTCGCGAGCGCACCCGCCGCTAGGCGCCCGAGCGCCCCTCGCACGCCTCGGACTCGGCGGGGCTCGGCCGGGGCGCCCCAGCGCACGACCATCGAGGAAGAGAAAACGGCAGAGACGCAAACTTTTGGAGGTCCGCGCGGGCTTCCTGGATCGGGGTCCACCAAAGAAAGGGGGAGAGGGGGCCCTGAGGGAGGGGGCACGAGTTCGATCCGCTGTTGCACCGAACCGCGGCAAACAGAGACCCCCCACATGCACCACCCATCGGCATCTACCGGGAGCTGCCACCGGCTGGGGGCCATCTGTTTTGGGCAAAAGCCGATCGAACTCACACACACACACAAACAGGGGCACACACACACACACCCCTTTTGCGGGATCCCGATTGGATCTTGGCTAGAGCCCCTCCCCGGCGCCCGGCGCGCGGAGTGCGCCAGGGGCGGCGCCGGAGGCGCCGCCAGGAGGAGGAGGAGGAGGAGGAGGAGGCGGAGGAGGAGGAGGAGGAGGAGGAGGAGGAGGAAGAGGAAAAGGAGGGACCCAGCGCGGACCCGAGAAGTCCGCGCGGACCGTCGAAAGTTCACGTATGTGGCGTTTATACTCTTCTTCGAGCTCAGCGAAGGGCGTCGGGGCCACCCACCGCCGACGTCGACGCTCATGTCCTCCGGGAGGGTAAGACCCTGAGATCCTGGCGCTGCAGCCTGTTGCGGTGCTTCCCTGGGTCCGGGAGCCTCACCGATCGATCTGGCTCGAAACACGATACAGAGACATTGGGTCTAGGGCTCGGGTCGTGATTTTTGGCGGTGTTGCAGCTTGTCTCGCAACGTCGGATCGCAGGGGAGATAACGCTGCCGCTGCCCGACAAAGAGGGCCCTCTTCGCCACGGCTGGATTCTCCTAGCCTTGTGGCCAGAAGGCACCCAGAGAGAGAGGTCTTGGTAGAAACGCTATCGGTACCTTCGTGTCGACCCACTTCATGGGCCTCAGAAGAGGCAGGGCCGTTTTTTGGTCACCGTTTCCAGACGGTGTCTCTTCAAAATGGGCAAGGCGACGAAACCGGCCGCCCGAAACCGGGAAAAAACGGCTCCAGGATTGGTGACGGGACCGGAACCAAGAACAACAACGGCGACGGAACTGGCAGAAAACACGGCGTCGGAACCGGGATACAATGGCAAAACGAAACTGGTGAACAAAAACTGCCCTGTCGTTTCCAGGGCCTACAAAGTCCACCCAGTGGGAGTTGGGAGAACCACCCCAACTCCCTGCTCCCTCCTCCCTCCTCCCTCCCCCCTCCTCCTCCTCCTCCTCCTCCTCCTCCTCCTCCTCCTCTTCCTCAATTTTTTCTCCTCCTCCTCCTCCTCCTCCTCCTCCTCCTCCTCCTCCTCCTCCTCCTCCTCCTCCTCCTCTTTTTTTTGTGATCCTCCTCCTCCTGTTTTTTTTTCCTTCTCCTCCACCTGCAAGTTCGAGGGTGAGTTTCGATCCTCGCACCCCCGTTGGCCCCCAGGGCTCCCTCGTCGCCGCGGCCGGGCTCACCTCGAGAGCCGGGCGAGGACGAAGCTCGGGAGGGGCGCGGAGAACGACGCTAAGGCCTGGGAGGCTCTGGGCGTCGTCGCGTCGTGGAAATTCTGACGGCGGCCGAAGAGGAGGAGGAGGAGGAGGAGGAGAGGAGGAGGAGGAGGAGGAGGGGAGGAGGAGGAGGGAGGAGGAGGAGGGAGGAGGGGGGAGGGGGGAGGGGGGGGGAGAAGGAAGGAGGAGAGGAGATGATGAGGGGGAGGAGGGAGGAGAGGAGGAGGGGGAGGGAGAGGAGGAGGAGGAGAAGGAAGAGGGGGGGGGGGGGACGGGGAGATGGAGGGGGAGGAGGAGGAGAAGGAGGAGGAGCGAACGAAACCAATCGGTCCCGTTCGGGGCGGTTGCCGCGGGCGCGCGGCGGCCTGACGACTCAGGCCGCAGTCGTAGTTGTCGTAGGTGGAGTACTTGGAGGCGTCGTAGTCAGAAGGCTCGCACTCGCTGGACTCGCTGGAGTCGCACTCGTAGGAGTCGCCATCCAGCCCAGTATGCGACCAGTCGGACTCGGAGCGCTGATCTTCAGAGTAGCCGAGGCACCTGGCGAAGTCGAACATGCCGTCTACCGTGTCACCGTACGCATTAAAACACTTCGAGCATGTTCATCACGCCGCTCTGGAGGAGCCACTGCTGGTCGTCGGTCAGCTTCGAGTCAGGGTCGGCAGAGGGCTTCATCACGGCATCGGCCATCTGATCGGACAACTCGCTCGGTGACGGCAGTTGACCAGGCCAACCAACACACTCTGCAACGTCTGTACTCCATATCAGGTCGAGCACGAAAAACGGGAAGTCATTCAAGGAGTCGCCGACAAACGGGCCGAAGGTACCGAGCTCGATCGCCTGGCTGGGAATGTTCTGCACGTCAGCGGAGCCCACGAACTCGCTGATCATCGTCTACTTGACGGTGTAGAGGGAGGAGAGCTCTTGCAGGTGTCTTTCCTGGCGTGCTAGCAGTGTCTGCAGCTGACTCTCGACAGTAAGCCACTTGGACATGGACAAATCGATGAGGGAGTACAAGCATTGCATGCCGAAGGAGGCGGGCGCGCTCGACAGCGCGGCGTCGGCGTCCACAGGCATAGCAGGAGTAACATTGAGGAGCAGATTGGCATCCGTGTGGATCCTGTCGGACTCGCCCTCGGCGGTGAGCTGGTCCCTCACTTGTGCGATCTGGTGCTCGGCGGTGGTCGCATTCTCGCCCTTGGCGGTGAGCTGGTCGCAGGAGTTGTCGCTCTGGAGGTCGGTGGTGGAGGCAGCCACGGACTTGTGGATGATGGCCATGGCGTCGTTCATCAGCGAGGCCTGCAAGGTGCCCAGCTGGTCCGCGATGGTGGCGAACTGGTGCTCGGCCGCGGACATGACGTCGGCCAATTCCTGCTTGAACTCGGAGTTTTGGTTCTGGACTTTCTTAAGGAGGCAGTCGATAGCGCGTTGGCCATCTCGCCGTAGTTTTTTCACTCTCGGCAAGCGCGTACTTCAGCGTCTCGACCTTCACCCGCAGCACGGTCATGGAGGAAGCCGACTGAAGCACAGCATCATCGCGTGGGCGACCATCGCCAGATATCACTTCTGACAAGGAGACGGTGTCCAGGGAGCTGGCCTTGTCGGTGATCACTTTCTTGTAGGCCAGCGGTGCGTCAGAAGCCGACGAGGCAGCCACCGGTGGAGCAGCAAGCTCATCAGAACGCGCTTCCCGTAGGAGAAGACCAGCTTGATATTTGGCTTGATTGGCATCTCGGTGATCTCGGAGACGCTGACGAAGAAGTTCGGGAGGCAATTCCGCACCAGCAGCAGCTCCGCGAGCGTAGAGATGCGGAGCAGGCGCATGACGATCATCGATGTCGTGAAGCCCCATGGAGTGTATCACCTTCACCGCTGACTGCTTCAGGAACTATGAGACGGAAAAGCCATCGTAGTCCAGGACCTGGAAAGGGTTGAAGAAAGCCACGTTCCTCCGCCCGAGCATGGCGTGCCGCGCGGCTAGCCAATGAGCGGCGTCCAGGCATGAGATACGAAGGGGAGAGGCGCCAGCACTCGATGGTGCACGTTCGCAGCACACTACCGATGGGTCATCGGTGGCTTGAGCCAAATGGCTACGGAGGAGGAGGAGGAGGAGGAGGAGGATATTTTCTTCGCTTTGCAACTCTCGGCTTCTGACAGCCGTTTCCCGGCACCGGCGCCGTGCAGAGACGACTCGGGGTGACAAGCTGGCCCTTCTTGGGACGGGCTCGAGGCCCCTGAGGGTCAACGTCGTGCAAGATCCGGTGGAGACACAATCCCATCAGCTCACGAGCCGGCGGCAGTGGCGGGGTCGGCGGCACCCAGGGGGCCCACGAAACGGGCGATGCTTGCGCAGTTGGCTGCAGGCACAGAGGGCAAGGTCTCGGTTGGGTCTGCGTCGACCGCCTGACCTCCCAGGAGCTCGCGAAAGCGGCGACGGTTGCATGGCTGGGACCCCCTGGGAGGCGAGGTCTAACTCGGATGCCTGGGAGGACGTCGCTCCGCTGGGAGGACTCTGGGTGGCGGAGTTGGCGGCACCCAAGGAAGGCGAGCTCTCATCTGGCTTTGCGCAGCGCTTCTCTCCGCCGAGTTCCCCAGGGGTCACAAAAACGGAGTCACTTGCACAGATGGCAGCACCCAGAGAGGGGTGAATTTTTTCTTGGGTTTGCGAAGCGCGTCACTCCGCTGCTCACTTCTCCTACCCTTCGGTGGCAACACATAGGAGCCTCCCATACACTTTTTGTCGGCTCTTGCGAATAGACGCTAATCGATGCTAGTCGACGCTAATCGACGCTAAATCTATGCGAATCGACGCTCCTTGACGCTAGATCGGCGCATCCAACAGGCTTGGTTCCCACAGCCCAGGCACGGTGGCAGGATGGGCCGCAAGCCATTCGATGATGCCAGCGGGGGGGCCCGTGTTGGCTACCGTGCGGTCCGCTCCCCACCCAGAGGGGGACGGAGAGGGACGGGACCAGTCCTTGGCTTATGTTGCTCCCGTCGTACGTAAGGGCCACATCCCAGAAATAAGTTCGAGCACCCGGAACAGTATCGGAACAGTGTCAAACGAGCATCGCCTCCCAGGGCCCGACACGTGAAAACCCTCCCGTTTCAGTTTTGTGCTCGAGATTCTTTCTGATGGTCAGGGCGAAAGCAGGTTGGAACATCACAATCCTTGGCCTGCATCAGGGCGTAGGTGGTGAAGCCGCTGGGCACGTCGGCGGCCTGGGCCACGCACCGCCGGAGCATCCTGCCCTCGAACTCGCGCATGGCCTCCTCCTCGTCGAGGGTCCACTTCGCGCCCGTGCCAGTGAACATGAAGCGCATCACTGCGCTCTTCTCGACGCCCTTCACGTCGACGATGTGGACGACCTGGTTGGCGAACCCCAGGAACTCGAGCAGGTGCACGTCCTCGCCGCAGTGCCGCACCTTCGCCGCGAAGGCAGCCAGGCCCACCAGGCCCATGGCCAGTCCGAGCACGAACGTCTGAACAGTCGCGAGCGAGGCCCTCCACGGGGCCCCAGGCCCGATGCGCGGGCGCTCGTGTGCTGCCAGCCGCCAGCTCGCCTGGGTCTCGGGGACCAGCGTGCGGAACGCGTCCATCAACTTCAGGGCGCTGAAGCCCGCCGCGGCCTCCAAGCTGTTCGCCCCCGCCGCTCCGTCCTTAGAGGAACACGAGCCTCATAAGCATGAACTTTCGATCCAAGAAATCCGCGCGGATGTTTTTTTTCTGTATGGCGCTTGATTTCCCCCTTCGAGTAGGAGATCGCCTACAGGATTGATTCACCCCAGCATGGCGTGCCTCGTCGAATATACAAGAGAATACGTATAAGGTTGTTGGGTCTACGAACGCTCCACGCATGTTTTTCAATATTCGGCGATAGTCACAATTCTGGTAATACAAATAATATGTGTGCGATTTCGGAAAACCTGAACCCAACAACGTTTTCATCTCTTGGAAGGCATCTTCTCACATGCGCCGCCTTCCGCCGAGCTTCCGCCGGCTACCGCCGACGGAGGCGGCCTCGCTATACTTTCGCCGACCTTGCGCCGCACTTCCGCCGCCTTCCGCGGAGGAAGAGATGACAACGCCTTCGATCCTCGAAAGCAAGGCCATTCTTTGAACGTTCCATGTGGTCGATCTCCTGCTCGGCCTCTGAATCCTGCCAGCGCTTCCGGCTATCGGGGGTGCCGGTGTCACGGGGATCCAGGCCGCAGCAGCGGAGCACGCCCCTCGCACCGCTGCAGACCATGCCAGCATACACCACGAGCTCGGCGAGCGGCAGCAGGAAGGCCAGTCTCGCGGTGCGGCCGGGGCTCGCCCACAGCCCCAGAGCCCAGTAGATCCAGATGCCGAGGGACAAAAGACGGCACCAACATAGACTTTCGGAGGTCCACCCGGATGTCTTGGATCGGCGCGGGACGCCCTCCCTGGCGCGTGGGGCGCGGCAGGGGCGGAGGCAGGAGGCGCCGCCGAGGGGGCTCCAGCGCCGATCCGAGAAACCCACGCGGACCTCCGAAACCTCATGCTATCACGTGTCATAGAGAAAAGCCAGAGAGAAGAGCGACTGCGCACAAGGCGCACCAGGCGTAGTGTGTACAGAGCAGCACCTGGCCAGTAGAGGTCCAGGCCCAGGGGCAAGCACAAGAGCCCCGCACAAGGCCCCCCGCGCACAAAACTAGCGAAAGTACTCCTGTTCGAAGCCTAATGCCGCTTTCTGTTCCTCGAAGATGTCCTCCCAAATCTTGAAGAGGTTCAACACCAGTCGGCTGAAAATGAAGGCGCACTTCGCCCGGGTCGCAGCGACCTCCCGCGGCTCGGTGCTGCGCGGCAGCACCCTGTCCAGGAACTCCTCGGACCTCGAGGTGAAGCGCAGCCTGCTGACAACAAGCAGAAGAAACGCACTTGAGCAGGAACTGGCCGTCCCAGCATTCCTATAGGCCTACCACGACATGTTCTTAGAGCCAAAAGCATGCTTGTAAGAACAAATGCGATGTTCTGAGAGCATGAACCCGATGTGTGAAAACGAGACGGCCCCAGCCATAAATAATCTAAGAACATGTCGTGCAGACCACAACAACTTCTTACAACATTCCTTGGTGGGCCTATAGGCAAGCCAGGACGCTTCGCCACCGCTCGAGAGGCCGCGCAGTTAGGGGAATGAAGAATGACATAAGCATACAAAAAATAAGAAGGTCCGCGCAGATTTCTCGGATCAGCGCTGGACCCCCCTGGCGGCGTCTCGGGCGCCACCCCTGGCGCGCTCCGCGCGCCTGGGAGGGGATTCCAGCGCTGATCCGAAAAATCCGCGCGGACCTCCGGGTTTATGTCTATGTCATTCTTCGTTCCCCTCGGAGTTCTCAGACAAGGGGGTCTCTGTCGCCAGAGGCCCACGAGAAGGTAGAAGTTCTTCTGTGAGGCGGGGTGCCTTTTCCGACGGCCGCTACGCGCACGGGCCCGGCCACGACCTCAGGGTGCGTCCTCGGGGGGCCTTGACCGTCCCATCGCGGCCTCCGCGTCGAGTCCGTGTCGAATCCACGTCGGCCTCGTCGGGTCCGTGCCGAATCCGTGTCAAATCCGCGTCAAATCCACGCCAAATCCGCGTCGACCCCGCATCGAGCCCGCCACGTCGGGCAGAAGAAAAGATACCATTTTGGGGGGACAGGCGAGGCCCCCCGAAGGTGCAACGTAAAGGATCTTGTAAGCAAGAGTGACCTTTAGTGCGCGGCCCGGTGAAATCGTCGGCTCCCCGGTGAAAGGGATGGTCCCCTGGTTCCCCAGTGGAAGTTGAAAAATGCGAAGGGTTCGTTCCCCGGCAGGAGGTTTTCGAGGAAGGGTTGCACGGTTCAGCATTCCAATGATATTCCAAGAGCCATGAAACCTCCATGGGTTGCCTTAATGGAGGTCACTTACCCCCGTGTACACGTTCGAAGAGACGCTGCCAAGGATCGAGCTCTTCAGAAAATATAATGAGTTCCCGTTCGAATTCTATTCCGTTCCTAACCGAATCATCCACGGGAGTCTTTCCAATTGGCGCTCTCGGGGGGTCCTATGGGAAACCCGTTGTAAGCCTATGGGGTTCCAACAGAATCCCACGGGCATCATATTGGAATATGAATCGAATATGGTCGGGTTATTTCCCATTGGCACCGTTTGGGGTTCCCGTTGGATCCTATCAGGATCCAACCAGATTCCTTACTTTGGGGATTTTGCGTATTGAAACCCTATTGGGATCCAATGCGACGGCTCCCTGTTGAAATCATCTTGTGTTGTGTTCATACTTGGTTCCAATATGGCACTGCGTGGCGCTTCGCCTCAGGGATGTCATCAAATTGTTGGGACATGCGTCGAAGCGCCCGCCGTGGTGCCGACCTTGTGAGAATCTTTTCGGAATCCAACTGGCGCGCCATATTCCTCAAGCTTCCACGGCATTCCTGAAGATTCCCCAGTGAGGTACTCCTAGTGTATTCCTATTGCGTTCCAGTTCCCATATACCCTTATGGTTATCATATCATTTTGTATCCGTCTCGTTTCCCTGTTGTACTTTCCTCTACTGCGATCATGTACTACCTTTGTTGTGATCACGCTATGTTCCTAATGTATTGCATGCAGTCCTGATGCATTCCAAGTGGATCGTTTGTTGTTTTGCATGCAAGCCCGAGCCTGAAACCGAGCCAACTCATTCGAAGCAGAAACGGAAGTAGCGGCCCTAGTATTAACAGGCTTTGACGTAGTTGCAGCCCTCGCAGAGGCCTCGTAGGAGCCTCGCAGAGGCTTCTTAGAAGCCTCGCAGAAGCGTTTCGGGAGCGCTTCGCAGATGCTTCTGAGGAGCCTCGCAAAGACCTCTTAGGAGTATAGCACCACAGGTCACTCCTGCGAAAGGTCCTTCTCGCGCGCAGCCCAAGTATATCGGCGCATATCGCACTCGTCGGGCGCGGCGCCCGGCCGGCGCACGCGCCGCAACCCTGGGACCCAGACGAGCGACGTCCTGATTTTTGATCTCGTGCGGGGTGATCCCCAGAGGTCCCGACCCTTTCCCAGGGGCCGGCTTTTCATCATGAGTGGTTTTTTGGCGGTCCTGGAGCTGGATAAGGGCCCCAAGAGGCCCAAAGCAACAAACAACAGCCTCCTGCCGTGATGTTCTGCCACGACGGGAGCATGTCTGGGGGGGGTTCGGTGGCAACCCACGGGGGCCCCCCGCGCAATCTTGTCGGCTCTTGCAAATCGACGCCGCTCGACGCTAGTCGACGCTAGGTCGACGCCAGTCGGCGCTCATAAACACTAAATTGCCGCTAAATCACTGAGAAGAACAAGAAGCGGAATAAACAAAAATTGTTGGCGCTCCGCGCGGATTTCTTGGATCTGCGCTGGGCCCCCTTCCCTGGCGCACGGAGCGCGCAGGAGTTAGGTTGGGCGTGTCCTCCCACAGGCGGATTCGAAACGAACAAATCACCAAAAAAGGTGCAACAAGTGCTAACACATACAAGACAAATCGTCCCCGCTATAAATTTTCCCCCAAAAAACCTTTCCAGCAGGGAGCGATGCGAGTCTACCCCGAACTCGTAACAGTGAGACTTGGCATATGGCGCAACAGTGGTAGGTAGATCAAGAATCATATTCCACCGCAGTGCCATCGGTATCGGTTGGCCAAGCTAGCGTCGCACAGCGCCGCGGTCTGGTGCCCATGCCACGCCATGCTGCCCACTTGACCGGCATCGCTTTCTCTCGCGTTGACTGTCGCCGCCAAGGCAGAAAAAAAACTCTCGCGGGGTATACCTAGGCACAGTTGCCCTAAATCTAGCCTCGAAGACACTCCGCTGGCATCCACGCACCGCGTAATGCTCGATCGAGTCCTCGCCGCCGCAATCCTTGCAAAGCCTGCGGCGACTGGCCGTGTCCTGAAAACGTCGTTGCGTGCACCTGCCGTTGCACTGATCAAACGAGCAACAACACAAGGAGGCGCACAATTCCGAAGAGCCGATAACGTCGCAACGGCGCTGGCCGCCACTTCCTTCACGTCGTCCTAATCGGACCACCATCCCAGCTTCCGCCCGAGCGCAATCACCGGGTCGAAATGATGCATGGTGGGCAGCAAACATGTGTAGATCAGCTTTGTAAGATCACTGGTTCTTGCGCCAGGGTCGTAAAGATGTAGGCCGTGCGTATTCTTGAACCCTTCCAAGTCAAACGAATCAAAACAATCCTTCAACTGAATGTCAGCGCATTGCCTCTTCCAGTCACTTCTCGGGTGCACTAGTAATGCTTCTGGCTTTCCCTCTGCGTCTTGTAGGACATGAGCGTTGCGTCGCCAGTCGCAAGTAAAAGTGAAGCATGTTTTGGTCATCGTTGATAAACATATCGTGTCCACTGTCTTGAACGAGATTGGAAACCCAAGCGCTTCCCGAATATGGTCGAACATATGAATTGGCGCCCACAGCCCAGGGCCTCCGATCACAGACCTGGCCGCGCTCAGCTCTGCGCGCGGAATTGTTCTCGGCGGCGCCCTGAATGGCGACAAAAATAAAAGTTTGACTTTCCCCGACATCTGAAATAATAAAAAAGCGTGGAACTTCGGGAGGTTCAACGACTTGACCAGACTGGCGATCTGCAGGATGCCCTCTGCGACTCCGCCCCACTCTCGGTTCTCAGCCCCAGGCCCCACCAAAAAAGCACGCCAAGCCGGAATGCTTTGCCCCAGCTGCACCTGTATTGCGGCCGCGTCATAGTTCATCCACAAAAGCACTACAACGCACCAATAGTTCGCTCCAGCGCCCTCATGAAGCAGTCGGTCACCAGGGCGAACATCGTAGAGCTCAGCGGACACCCTTGGCGGACCCCAGAAGCAGCTACAAATGCATATCGTAAGCCAACACGCCCCTTCTTGAAATGAGTGTTGTTGACGTAAAGACCTTGTATGGCGCGGATGATGCGCCCTGGTACCTTAATCGCATTGAGCGCTATCCAAATTAAAGCCCTGGCAATGGAGGGAAAGGCGGAGGCAAGATCGAAGAAGATCAAAGCGGACTTGTTATCCTTGAATTGCGCCTTTGCCACCGCGTGCGTCTCCACGCCCATGACGTTGGTAATCATGTGCCTCCCTTGTATAAAACCACGCTGGCTGATGCTCGCCCAATCGTTGACGACGGAGTTGTAACGGAGCGCAAGAGTTTTCGCGAGAAACTTGGCGTCGGAGTTCGCCCCAGACAGCGGCCGAGGGTCGTTCGGGTTGTAGGTTCCATCCTGTGCAGCACACTTCGGCAACAACCACCGGAAAGCCACATTGAAGAACACAGGCGTGTATCCAACAGTAATCCAGTTAAGGCATGCCCCGTGCAAAGTTATCAACGCCCGCACGTTCGCGGGCCACGCCCCGTAAAGGATGCCATCTGGGCCCGGCGCTGACCGCGCGCAGCTTTGGACAACAACCGCAAAAGTAACAAAATCAAGCAACCATCTCACCTTGGGAAATAGTTTCGACAACTCCTTGGTGAAATCAGCCGCGTCACTGACATCTATGGGTTCTTCTGTGAACTTCATGCCCCCAAATCCCCCCAAATGGTCATCGACGGCAATGGGATCAATAATCGGATCGTCAATTGGGCCCTTCACCGCTTCGATACCCAGCTTTCTTCTCTTGGGGTTGTGCATCGCAGGTTTCTTCATAAGGCCCTCTTTCATGCGAGTTGTCTCATAGCCTGGGGCAGAAGACGCATTCTCGATATCTGTTTTCTCTGCCAGGTCGTCAATGGTCAATGCCTCGCGTAACACCCCGCGAGTAGCCGCCAAGTGGGGCAAGGAGGCCGGCAACGCACCGCCCCACGAGCAGTGTTGGAGCTGCGGATCTGCCTCGAGCGCTTGCAAAAACATTCGTTCATCTCCAATGTCGTTGCCCCAATTGGCCTGCAGAGCCCAGAAGATCCTCCCTTTAGCAAGCAACGCGCCTCTGCGACACGATCCCTCACGATAGACAGAATAAGCAGCATGGAAATTACGCTTCACATCCGAAACACGGGCCCGGCAACAGTTCGACAAACGATGAGCGCCCATTAATCGCCCCACTGCCTGCTTGAATCCCTCCTCCTGGGTGACGAAATGCGGGATACACGCGTGATGTGGTGACGTACTCTTGTACGAGATCCTCGCCGTTACTGGAAGATGGTCGCTGACGTACTGATCCGGGAGTCCCCCCAGCCTTCCTGCACAGATCTCCCAAAGAGCGTATGCCTCCAACGGCGCATTCCAATGGATACGATGAAGATGTTAAGAAGATCCGTTCACGGCCAAGTTGCTCGGGTACCTGGTGTACTATCGCTGGTAGCATTCGTCGAAATCATCGGAATGTGATCTCCCAAACCTTCCTGCTGCGCAAGGTCGGCCAACGCAGGCTCCAGAATACAGATTTGTCCTGTCCTCCCTCTCTGTGACAAAGTTGAAGTCCCCGAACATATAAATGATATGATCTTCCCTCTGCCCGATGAAACTCAAAATCATCTGTGAGAGAACATTTTGCTGCACAAGCTGCCCAGTACCAGCTTCAATGTGCACGCAAATAAATAACATGTTGCGTTCATGGCTGCGCAAATCCACCGCAAGAATTCGCCCAGGAACCAAAACGTGCCGATGCACTTCATCGAGCAGTTGTGAATACGAGGATCGGATGGCAACCAACATCACACCCGCCGCAGCACTCAGCGGTGCTTCAAACAAATCGGACTCTCGAGAATAACATTGTCGGAGATGCTCACTTGCACCCGCACCGTCGCCATGCGTCTCCTGGATACCAAACACCGTTCCCTGGTCGATCATGCGATTGACGATCTTCAGTTTCACCGTGTGTTTGAAGATATCGTTGCAGAACAGACCGGCCGAATTCCATGTGCAGATGTTCACGTTGAAGAGCTGTTTATTCCGCGTGCCGGTGTGCGAACCAGCTTGGCATCGTGGCTGTTGTACCCGCAGCCAAACACCGTGTATGTCGTCAACACACTGCTCACAGAGCGTCCCAGGCCTGCATCCAGACATGCCCTCCATCCAGACATGCACCCCAGACAATCGTCCCGACGGTACGTTGTACTATCATTGAATACTCCTCCTGTAGAGGCACAAGCCCGACTTCACGCCAGAGGCGGCGCCTCCGGGGGGGGCCCAGCGCGGATCCAGGAAAAATCCGAGTGGAGCGCCAAAAGTTTGTGCTCCTGGCGTCTGTTCTTCTTCGATCGCTGCCAGACGCGAAGCGACGCGGGTGCACCCCGAAGACGGATTTGCGAGGGTATACAAGGCTCCCATGAACTGAAGCTGAAGGAGGGGCCCCCCTTGCTAGGGCCGGGGGCGGCCAAGA
>CAUYUJ010014091.1:150035-162535 GCA_963575745.1 Prorocentrum cordatum
TCCTATTCCTCCTCCTCCTCCTCCTCCTCTTCCTCTTCATCCTCCTCCTCCTCCTCCTCCTACTCCTCCTCCTCCTCCTCCTCCTCCTCCTCCTCTCCTCCTCCTCCCCCTCCTCCTCCTTCTCCTCCTCCGCCTCCCCCCTCCCGGGGTCCCAACGCACTCGCGTTCCGCGCTTCGGCCGGCCGTGGCGACGAGGGGGCTCTCCCCGAAGGCCAGCTGCCAGTGGTCTCAAACCCAGAGACCCCGACATCAGGACTCTTGCACCAGCGTCGACCCCCTTTGCAGAGAGCTCGGCCCCTTCCCTGGGACCGGCTTTTCATCCTGAGCCGCCTTTTGACGGTGCCGACGCCCGGCAAGAGCGCCCGGAAGCCAAAAATAGCGAGAAACTGTCCGTCGCGATTTTTTGCACTGCTCGAGGGGGTCTGGGAACGGCCCTCCTCTGAGCCTCGCGCGCGCGCGCGCGGGCGCTGGCGGCGCGGGCGCCGGCGACGCGGGCGCTTGCGGTGCGGCCGCCATCGGCGCGGGCGCCATCGGCGCGGGCGCCATCGGCGCCGCCGCGGGCGCCGCCGCCGCGGGCGCCGCCGGCCGCGGGCGCCGCTGCCGCGGGCGCCGACGGCCGCGCGGCGCCGCCGGCGCGGTGGGCGCCGGCGGCGCGGCCCGCGACGGGGCGGCCCGCGACGGGGCGGGCGCCGCGGGCTCGAGCTTCGCGCGCGACGGCGGGCCGACGGCGCGGGGCGGGGGCGCCCTGGGAGCCTCGAGGCGGCAGAGGCGCGTGTCGCCCCCTCCCCGCGCCAGGTGCGCCATTTGAGCAGGGACCGACCGTCCCGACTTTCTGATAGGCCTACCACGACATGTTCTCAGACGCAAGACATGTTCGAATAACGCAACAGTGTTCTTAGAACGTGAGCCCATGTACTAAAACAAGACAGTCCCACAAAGGGTTCTTATATTTTTCGGTGGGCGTATAAGCGAGCCGGAACGTTTCGCCACTGCTCGAGCCATGGCTCGAACTAAACAGTGTTTTTCGACGTCATGTTCGATTGTTTGGTTTCCTTCATTCTGTCTTCGTTCTGCCCGTGCTGCGGAACGACCTCGAAACGAGAACGGTCCACGGGCTCGCCAGGACAGCGTTCAGCTCGAGCACTGAGGTACGCCCTTCACCCGGAGGGGTGGAGCATGGCCTGACGGAGCAGACAAGTTGATCGGGATATCGAGGGCGGCGGCAGCTGGGAGGGCTCGACGGGGCAACACGATGGCACAGCGTGGGCGACGCGTCAGCAGCACTTACCCCTCCGTCGGGGGGAGGAGGAGGAAGAAGAGGAGGAGGAGGAGGTGGAGGGGAGTGCACGTACCTGAACGAGAAGGGCCGGAGAGAACACGGCACACACCACTGATGCTGCAAGGCACCTTCCCGTCTCAAGGCTCTGGTGCGTGACCGCGGGCGAGAAATCTTCGACGCCGGCAGCGCTCGCAGAGGGGGGGAAGCGCAGGGTCCACGAGCCTCTCCAGCCGCAGCGGGACCCTCAAACGGGCCGTCGTCGGCGCAGCCTCCCAACACGCCGACTGCAGCATCCCCAGTACTGTGGAGCTTGCCTGGTAATTCGGCCAGCGCCCACGCACAGCAGGCACGCACGGGCAGAACTCTGACCACACGGGATCTAGGGGCGCGTCCTGCGTCGACTCCGAGCTTCGCAAGGCGCCGCAAGGATCGGCGGGCCCAGCGCGGATAGGAAACGATGGTTGGGCACCCGGTGGCAGGCTAGTGTCACATTCGGCGTGCCAACTGTAGTCGAACTCAGCCGCATCACGTCAGAGAACACAACCAACTTGAGGAGGATCCGCCCTCCATCAAAATATCTGGCACCAACTTTAAGACACATGCTCACGGTGCTGGCGCCAGAACGTTTTCTATAGAAGCCACCACCCGTACGTGTAGATGTCGGGCAGTTCAAACTGGATGATCTTGAATGGCAGAACAAATGCCTCAGTGGAAGGCCAGATGATGTAAAAAGAACAGCCCCCGTTGAGCTGAGTGGCTGCTGGAAGCCGCAATCCTCAGGACCATGAGGCGGGCCAATAGGAC
Organism: Prorocentrum cordatum; assembly: GCA_963575745.1. Classification (NCBI taxonomy): domain Eukaryota; class Dinophyceae; order Prorocentrales; family Prorocentraceae; genus Prorocentrum; species Prorocentrum cordatum. The sequence continues at coordinate 152,119 of CAUYUJ010014091.1, forward strand.
GCAGAGAAGCATCAAGTGAGGAAAGAAACGCCCTCTTCATCCGTCCCGCTTCCCCCCCCCCTCGTTCACCCAGCCACCCCACTACCCGCCTCACATGCCCCCACCTTCTCCTCCCCACTACTCTTACCTTGCTCCCCCTCCCCCCTTCATCGATGGTTTCATGAGCGCGCAGGTGTATTCAGCCAGCGAAGCTCAGAAGTACCTTCTAGCCCCTCCCCCCCCCTTCCCTCCCCCCCATTCCCCTCACACCCTCCCTCCTCCACCCATGCTCCATATCCTCCCCCTCCTGCGCGGCCTGACCTCCCCTTCCTCCACCCTTTCCGCCAACCCCCCCGTCCCACCCCTCCCAGTCTTTTGCCTGAATATTCATAATCCCTGCAAGGTGTTCCATTGATGTCTCATGGTCAGTGGGCTTCGCCGATGATATGATGGCTCGCTCCTCTTCTGTTTCCCTAGAGCCAAGCAGTTTTAGGTAAAACATCCAAGTGAAGAAGAGCAGCAGACAGTGCAAGCAAGGCTAGAGAGCAGGACGGGCATCAGGAAAGTGGTGCGGAAGGAGTGCATTGACTTTCCCGCCCTGCCCGCCCCGTCCCTGCCCTCCTCCTCTCAATCGCCACTCGCTCCTCGCTCCTCGCGCTCTGACCTCTCGCTCCGATGCGCCTCGCTGTTCGCTCCTCGCTCCAGTATTCGGGCTCTGGCCTCGCGCGTTTTGCCCCTTGGCGCTCTGGCCTCTCGCTCCTATTCGCCTCGCTGTTCGCGCTCTGGGGTCTCTATGTTCAGGAGGGAAAAAACACACAGACACAATTAATCGCCGATTCGGAGGGAAATATGCAAAAATATGGGAAGTGGGGGGGAGGAAAAAACAAAAAACATGGGAAAATATGGGGAGTATGTCTATTTGTGTGTATTTATTTGTGTGTCCTGGGGCCCCTTCATATTTGCCTTCGCTACTCGCTCGTCGACCTTCTCGCGCTCTGGTCCCTGGTGCCCGATGCCTGCTCCACCGCGCCCCACCTCCCTTCTCCGCCTGCTGCGTTGGCTCCTCCCTCCTCCTGCCGCCCATGGCAAAGGCGGATCCCCACGGCTCCACGGGGGGCTTCCAGCAACGGCACCCGACCGTCAAAGCAAGGCCCGGGCGCAGGTCTTCTGTCGAAGCCAGCCCGATAGTGGAAAGCCGGAGAGCCCTGAAGCCTGACAAAAAAAGGCAGACTGGAAAACTCGGACGGCCAGAAAGACAGAGAGCTGAAGGCTGCACCGCAGACAGCTGGAAAGCTTGAGCGCGGGAAGGGTGGATGAAGGGGCCCCAGGACACACAAATAAGTACACACAAAAAAAACAGATTCCCCATATTTTCCCATATGTTTGATGTTTTTGTCTTCCCCCCCACTTCCCATCTTTCTGCACATTTTCCTGAAAATCGGCGATGAACTGTGGCTGTGTGTGTTTCTTCCCTCCTGAGTGGAGCAATGGGAGCTCGAAGGCTGGAAGCGTGGCGAGCTGCAGAGCTGCGGAGCTGCGGCGCCGGGAAGCAGACAGCTGGCACCCTCCGCGTGCTCCCCCTGCCCCACCCTGCCACCTCCTCCTCCTCCACCTTCCTCCTCCTCCTCCTCCTCCTCCTCCTCCTCCTCCTCCTCTTCCTCGTCCTCCTCCTGCTCCTCCTTCTCCTCCTCCTCCTCCTCCTCCTCCTCCTCCTCCTCCTACTCCTTGTCTTCCTCCTCCTCCTCCTCCTCCTCCTCCTCCTGCTCCTCCTCCTCCTCCTCCTCCTCCTCCTCCTGCTCCCCCTCCTCCCTCCTCCTCCTCCTCTCCTCCTCCTCCTCCTTCCTCTCCTCCTCCTCCTCTTCCTCCTCCTCCTCCTCCTCCTCCTCCTCCTCCTCCTCGGTGGAAAGCTGGAGCGCCGCCGCGCCCCCCAAGATCGCCCCGCTCCTTGCGCAGCTTGGCGGCCTCCTCTGCCGCGGCCTCCTGCGCGAACGCGCGGCCCGCGCTCGTGCGCGCAGCGCGCGCGGGCGGAGCAAGGACAACCGAGAGGTACCGAGACCGCGACTCCCGGGACCTCCCCTGAGATCCTGGCGTTGCAGTTCTTTCGCAGCGGGCGTTTTCGCTCAATTTCGGGCCACGGGACCCTCACAGATGGATCCGGCTCGAAAAATGACGCAGGAAGATGGGGTCCGGGGCACTGGTCGTGATTCTTGGCCATGCTGCAACTTTTTGCAAAGTCGGATCTCAGGGACGGGCGTTTCGTCCGTCACTTCCAGGGGCTCAGGGCGCGAAGCTTGTCCCAGGGATGGGGGCGAGGGGCGGGAAGTCTGGGCCCCGGCATCCGCCCGCATGTGCCTTCTACCCGCGGCCCCGAGAGAGGTCCGGGCCGTTCCCGAAGGGGGCCGTGTTTCGTCCTGGGCCCAGCGCGCAAAAAACGGCGCAGGAGCAGGGGGGGCCCAGCGCGCTGGTCGTGACTTTGTAGCAGCCGTGCTGCCTCTCTTTTTGTGGCAGCGGTCGGGCCCCCGGGCCTCGCGGGGTGCACTCTGGCCTCGTTTTTGTTTCGGGGCGAGGCGGGCCGTGGCGAAGGATTGCAAAAAACCGAAGGATTGCAAAAACGAAGGATTGCAAAAAACCCTCGTAGGATTGCAAAAAACCTTCGGAGGATTGCAAAAAACCCGAAGGATTGCAAAAAACCCTTCGGTTTTTTGCAATCACCCGAAGGGTTTTTTGCAATCCTTCGGTTTTTTGCAATCCTTCCTCCCAGGAGGCCCGAGGAGGGGGGGAGGACGAGGCCAGGGCAGCGGGCACGGGCACCATCACGGCCATGAGGCGTCGGCGCTGTCAACTTCATTGGGAGCGTCGAGGACAAGCGGCGCGGCGGCATACCCATACCCAAGCCGACCCCCAGAGGTCTGGACTCCTTCCCCAAGACCGGCAACTGTCATCCTGAATCGCTTTGTTGAGGGCCCCAGGGCGCGGTGAGGGGGACTCCCGAGGCCGAAATCAATTCAGAACTTCCCGTCATGTGCGTTTCTCACGGCGCGAGGGGGTCTGGGCATCCCGGGAGATCTGTAGGGGGCCACATGCGAACCCTACCCCTACCCCCCACGATTTCTGAGGGGGAGGGTGAAAGTGACGGACAAACCGCCCGTCCATGAGATCCGACTTTGCAACAAAACTGTAGTATGGCCAAGAATCACAACCAGCGCCCTGGACCCCATCTTCCTGCATAATTTTTCAAGCCGGATCGATATGTCAGGGTCCTGGGACCCGAAATCCCACCAGCCCGTCAAGAGGGCCCCAAGTGGTGGCCAGGAGGCCTCACGAGGCCACCAGGATGCCCCCAAGAGGCCCCCAAGGGACACCCAAGAGGCCCCAAGAGGCCCCCCAGAGGCACCCAAGACGCTCCCGGAGGCCTTGGCGAGAATGCCAGAAGCATTGAAGTGACTAAGGTTTTGGTTACATTTTGGCCTCCTGGGGGGGCCGCACTGATTAAGATGACTCCAAGAGCGCCTGGGCGAACCCAAGATGACCTCCAAGATGGCTCAAGATATCTCAAGATGCCGCAAGATGGCCCCCACGATGCTCCAAGAGGCCCCAATACCGCTTCAAAACGGCTCCAAGTGGCCAAAGAGCTCCCCCAGGAGGCCCCGAAGAGGCAAAAATCCATCCAGAACTTTAGGAAAATCGATGTGATTGGTTTTCTCGCCTTCTCGCTTCCGATGACCATCCGAGGCTCCACGATGCCTTCAAGATGGCCCAGAAAGGGCTCCAGGAGAGGGTCAAGAGAGCCCCAAGACGACCCCCAAAACGCCCCGGAGCGCTCCAAGAGCGCCCCAAGCGGTGACGTTCTGGGCTCCCGATGGGCAACGCTGGCCCTCTTGTTTGATCAATGTCCTCCACAATGGCCCCAAGAGCGCCCCCAAGATTCCCAAGAGCGCTTCAAGAGGGCCCCAAGAGGCCCCAGGAGGCCGCAACAGGCGCCCAAGAGGCCCCCAAGAAACTCCCAAGAGACCCCCAAGAGGCCCCAAGAAGCTCTACGGGGCACCCAAGACGCTTTAAGAGGCGTCTGGGACCGCCAAGAGGCCCCCAAAACGGTCCAAGAGGCATCCACTGGGGGACCTTTCCTCTGTGCGCTGCCCACTTCCCTGATCGAAGCAATTCCTGGGCTGGTGGGTTTACGCGAAGCGTCTAGACTTGCGTGAGAACGCCCGTTGCGAACAAAAATGCAACGCCAAGATCACAAGTGTCGGCGTTGTGCAAGGGCGCCGGGGCGGATCCACGGGGCCCTTTCCAAAACCTGGGGCCCGTAGGCCAGAACGTCGAGGCGGATGCGGCCGCGGCGACGAAGAGGCCACCCAGAGGCTCAAACATCGAGGATATGTTTTTGAACTCGGTGAGCAAATCAAATCCGCGGCGAAAGCCAAGTTTGCAGTCGATCCGCGGCCTCCAAAAACCTCGACCGTCGAGCCTCCGTCCTCGATACCCCGCCCTCGAAAATCGAACGCCCACTCTCCGCACCTTCCCCGCGGCAGACGCCACGCCGCAGCAGCGGTTTCCGGCAGGCGGCTTCCTGTTTCCTCAACAAACAATTGGCACGCGCGCCATGGCTCTTGCACAGAAAGGAAAGGGGAGGGGGCAGAGGGGGCGCGCTGGCTGGTGAATGGGGTGATGGAGGGGGCGCTCGGGATGGGGGTGTCGGGGCGGAAGGGGCGCGTTGGCTGGTGGTGGGGGGATGTGGAGGGGGCGCTCGGGGTGGGGGGCGGCGGCCGTGCCGAGATGTATGGGTCAGGGCGGAAGGGGCGGTGCCGCGCCAAAACAAAGGGGTCGGGGCGGAGGGGGCGCGCTGGCTGAAGGGTGGGGGGCGTGCGGGGGGGCGCGTGCGGAGGGGCGCGGAGGGGGCGGTGCCGCGCCAAAGTAAAGCAGTCGGGTCGGAGGGGTGGCCGTGCCGGAATGCAAAAATGGGTCGGGGCGGAGGGGCGCGCTGGCTTGTGAGTGGGTGGGGGGGGGGGGGCGTAATAGAGGGGTCGGGGCGGAAAGGCGCGCTGGCTGGTGGGCGAGGGGGGGTGCGGAAGGGGCGCGCGGGGCGGGCGGGGAGGGAGTGGGGGCCGCGCCGAAATAAAGGGGTCGCGGGGCGGAGGAGGCGCGCTGACTGGCAAGTAGGGGGGGGCGGGGGGGGGGGGCTGCCGAAACAAAAGGGTCGGGGCGGAGGGGCGCGCTGGCTGGCGGGCGGGGGGGGGGTGCGGAGGGGCGGGCCGTGCCGAAATGACAGGGTCGGGGCGGCTGGGTGCGCCGTGCCGACATGAATGGATCGGGGCGAAGGGGCGCGCTGGCTGGCGGGTGGGGGAGGGGTGCGGAGGAGGTGCGCCGTGCCGGAATAGAAAAAGGGTCGGGGCGGAGGGGTGCGCCGCGCCGAAGCGAGTGGCGCGCCGTCTGGCCTCGCATTGGGGGGTCGCAAGGTCCCCCCCCCCCAGTGCGAGGCCAGACCTGCCAGCATCAAAAGAATTGCGGGTGGCGGCCCCGTCGGGGAGAGCAGGGCCAGCAAGGTCTAATTTCCGCCCATGGGGCAGCCGGAGTTTCCCGCGGCGCTCCCAGACCTTTAAGCTTCCTCGCTACCTTGGCTCTCGCGCGGGCTGGGGCACCCTCGCCCATCTGCTGCGCGGTCCGCTTCTGGGCGCCCCCTATCACGCGCAAGTGGATATCATTCGTCAGCTGAGTGAGCCGAACCAGATGCTGCAGCTCGACTGCGGCGGTGAAAGGCTGCAACACGAGATGTTCACGAGCGATCGAGCGAGCCGAAACGAGTCTCTCAGCGGGGGCTCGATCTTGCCTCCAGATAGCTCTAGCGACCGAGCGGCGCGCATTGTGCGTCGCGAGGGGCTCCAGGGGCCTCTTGATCACGATCGAGTCTCGAGCGTATCTAGCTGCTGCTATCATCGCCAGCTCATGGGAATCGAGAAGCTGCGGCGCGGACAAGTCCTCACAGGAAAGCTGGGCCATAGTCCGCTTGATGAAGTCGGCGCATTCTGGCGCGCTGAAAAGGTCAGCGCGCACCGGCCTATCATCTGGAGGATAAGGGGCGCCGGGGAGAGATGGAGATCATCCAAGCGGAGTGGTCGGATGGCTGCGTCTGCCGATGTACTTCGGGGAGGCCGCGCGCGCGCGTGACCGAGGATAACTGCGTTAGGCCCCACCCTGGCCGCGACGCAAAAGCACGATCGATGCGCGAGAGCGTCTGCAGAGGGGCATCGAAGTGCGCGGGATCGTCGCCCTCGAGCTCTACTATGGACTTCAACGCAGTCTCCCAAGCACTGCTAGAAGTCCGTCGAGGATCTGAAGGGGCTGCCTTGGGACCCAGGACCGGGGCGCTCGGGGGCCCTCGGGCTCGGCGGTCGAGACAAAGCGGCTCGAAAGGACAGGCGGGCTACTCGCTATGTTGAAGTCCCCGTGCACAACCACTTGCTTGCGAAGAGGGTCATGTTCGGCTGTCTGGAGATCGCGCTTGCTGCTTCTGAGAACCCGATCCCGAGCCCCCACAGAAAGCCCACGGTTATGGATATTGTAGTGGGCCAGGGAGACGTTCTCCTGAAAACAAAACTGCACACGGATAACCCGACCTTCTACCAGTGCTTCTTCAGAGACACAAGGGGGATGAAGATGGTGAAGGGCCTGGAAAATGGAATAGAACTTGATGAATCCACCGGCTGGGTGTCCAGGGACCGAAGGGCAAAACGATGCTCTGGCCAGGTCTGGACGGTGAATGTGATAGAGGTAGTCTTCAACGCGAATCTCATCTCCATGCGATTCCTGGAGAGCCACGATCGAGTAGGGAGACGGCAACTTTGACAGGGAGCCCAGCTTGCGGTCCCTCACGCGCGAGCTGCGGTGAAAAAATGTTCTGGCATTCCACGTGGTGCGCGTCAATGCCGACCCAGAAGGCAGTGATCCTTTCCTCTGCCTGAAGAAATTGTCAAAGACTCCACTCGACTTCCTGCGAGTCCGCAAGGATGGGCTTGATGCGGCCGGCGATGAGGTTCTCATCCGTCCGCAGCTAAGCCAGGTAGGCATGGGCCCGCTCCACCTTGTGGTCCGCAGTCGCACTCGGGATGACGCGCAGCAGAGGCTTCCACTTGTCCGAGAGCTCGCCCCTCGCTTTCTTGGCGAAGAGCTCCGCGCGAGGGTGGAGGTCGTTGATGGTCCTGCGCAGCTGCTTGAGCAAGAGTTCGGTCTTGACTTGGTACAGAGGTTTGTCGCTGGAGACGTGCAGCTCGACGGCATTTGTGAAGGCGTCCCGAGCAGAGAAGCGCCTCCAGTCGTCGGGGCCGATCTTGAGCTGGGCGAGGCACTGGTTAACCTTCCGAGCGGCGTAGCCAGGAGCGCCTTGGAACTGCAAGATGAACTTTTTCGAGCTCGGCTCAGAGACGATGTCGGAGTCGTCGGCGGCGCAGTTGGCGGCGAGCAGCCACTCTTGCAGGCCGTTGGCAAAAACTCTCCTTCGCGACCGATGATCGTCGGGCCGATGTCTCACTGGAAGGACGTGTTGACCTCGATCTTCGTCGGGGCCTCAGAGCGCATGATGCCAAGCTCGGTCAGCATGGCCGACATCTTGGCGTCCAAAGCTTGAATGAGAGCAGCTTGTTGAGATTGAGTGGCTTCAACGCGACATCCTGGTCTCCACCTGCTTCCCCAAGTTCGAGCAGATCGTCTGGACGGTGGGTGCCAGCTGGGAGACGGAGGTCTGGATGGCGTTGATCGCATTAAGCAATTGACCTTTTTGCGGTGTCCACGTACTCGTGAATGTCACTGTCATCATGAATAATAGCAAACCCGTCGGCCTCGCCTGCACCAGCACTCCCCTGCGCTGGACCGCGAGATGGGGCTTGACGTCGGCCTGCCCCTGCAGAGGGCACTCCGCCTGCAGCGCAGGCTGCGGCAGAAGAGGCGCCTCCAGAACGGGTAGATCCCAAGACCACACGCTTCTGGAGTGGCTCACGAGCTGGACCGTCAGTAAGATGACCGGGAGGGGGCGCTGCCAAGGGCGGCGCCACTTCGCGGCGCTCCTGGGACGGGAACGTTGGCATGAGGTCGAGCTCGGCGTCGAGAGCGGCGAGGGCGGCTGCAGCAGCTGCAGCACGAGCGTCCTGAGAGGTACCCATGGCCGCTGCACGGGGGTGCACATTCGCCATCGAACAAATCGGATGTCAGCAGAGAGACGATACACAAGCACGGTCGCCGAAATGCGTATATGCTGCAGATCCGCTGCGGTCAGGTTAGGGAAAGGAGTCCTGTCCGAGGCTTCTTGGGACTCCTCGAAGGCTGGTCGTCCTTGACCACCTCGAGACGGGGGATGTCCCGATATGACCACTTGAACCAGAATGGCCTGAGCCAAATTGGCTACTGACCTCCTCCTCCTCCTCCTCCTCCTCCTCCTCCTCCTCCCTCCTCTCTCCTCCTCCTCCCCCTCCTCCTCTCCTCCTCTCCTCTTCCTCCTCCTCCTCCTCCTCCTCCTCTTCTCCTCCTCCTCCTCCTCCTCTTCCTCCTCCTCCTCCTCCTCCTCCTCACCTCCGGCGCCGCCGCCGGCCCGGGCGGCGGCGGCCGCCTCCGCCGCCGCGTCGTCCTCCGGCACCCAGGGGCTTCGTAGCACGAAGCTGGTGCTGCCCATCCTCCGGGCGCCCCGCACGGCGGGTGGCAGGGGTCGTCGCCGCCGCCGCCGGCGTCGTTTGCGTCGTCGAGAGGGGAGGAGGGGGCAGGGGACAGAGAAGAGAGGGAGGAGGGAAAAGAAGGGCGGAGTGGGGAGGGAGGAGGAGGAGGAGGAGGAGGAGGAGGAGGAGGAGGAGACCGAGTCGGCCCCCGTCTTCCCAGCCCGTAGTCTGTCCCTCAAGATATCTAGGGGTGCCTGTGGTCCGGAGAAGGTCCCCTCCTTCTGGAATGGGGTACCTGTAGTCCGGGGTGGGGAACCTGTAGTCCGGGGGAAGGGTATCTGTAGCCCAAGGGGGGTACCTGTAGTCTGGGTGGGTCAGTCAGTCATTCAGTCAGTTAGTCAGTCAATCAGTCAGTCAATCAGTCAGTCAGTCAGTCAGTCAGTCAGTCTCTCTCCCTCTCTCTCTCTCTTTCCATCCATACCTCCTTTGTTGTCTGGCTCTGACTGCTTCTCTATCCTTTTCTCGTCCTCTTCCTCTCTCCGTCTCCATTCGTCCCTCGCGAGTGCTCCGCTTCGAGCGCTGACCCAACATGGGCGAACTGCGTATAATACATGGGTGGCAGTGGGCAGAGACATTCCAGGCGGGCCGCTTCGGCTCGGAGGGGATAGCGAACTCGGAGATTGCTGAAGCCTCGGGGGGCAACTACAGCTTCGGAGGGGTACCTGTAGTCCGGGGGGGGTACCCGCAGTCCGGAGGGGTGGCTCCATTGTGACCTTCCGTTTCCCTCCCGCTGGTCACTTCTGGGCCCGGCACGAATTTTGTTTTGCTATGCAGCCGTCTGTGGCTGCCTTTTCCTCCCCCGCGCTGGTCAGCCGGGTCCCAGAGTGCAACATGCGGGGCGAGAGAAACCACGCACTGAGTGTTGCAGTTGACGCAGTGCCTGCAGTCCTGTGGTAAGCCAAGATGACTGCAGCCACAACGCCCACGACACGCACATATGGTACGGTGCCTGCTGCCCCGAGATGGGGGCCCAGCAGGGCCCAGATCAGCCTGGGGTTAGGTCGGGCATGTCCTCCTACAGGGGGATATTGGACAAACGATTAAAAATACCCTCAAAAAACCCTCAAGTGCTCGAACATACTCAGAACATTGTCCCCTGTTTTTGTCCTATTTTTCAATATTCCTCATGTAGAGGGACAGGCCCGACTTAAGACTGGCGGGGTGCACCCACCAAGTCTATGTTGAGGCGTGGGGCCAAAGAGGGGAGCGGGCTGCGCAGAGGGCAGGCGGGGGGCCTCAGACACGATCTCGGAGGCTTCCGAACAAGCCTCCCCCAAGGGAGGGAGGAGGAGGAGGAGGAGGAGGATGAGGAGGAGGACGAGAAGGAGGATTAGGAAGAGGAGAAGGAGGAAAAGGAGGAGCAGAAGGAGCAGGAGGAGGAGGAGGAGGCGGATTAGGAAGAGGAGGAGGAGGAGGAGGAGGAGGAGGAGGAGGAGCAGGAGGAGCACGAGGAGGAAAAATAAGATTTGGAAGAGGAGGAGGAGGAGGATGAGGAGGATTCAGAGAGGAGGAGGACGAGAAAAAGGAGGAGCAGGAGGAGCAGGAGGCGGAGGAGGATGAGAAGAGAGGAGGAGGAGGAAGGAGGAGGAGGAGGAGGATGAGCAGGAGGATGAGGAGCAGAAGAAGGAGTAGGAGGAGGAGGAGAGGAGCAGGAGAAGGAGGATGGTGAGGAAGAGGAGGAGAAAGAGGAGGAGGAGGAGGAGGAGGAGGCGGAGGAGCAGGATGAGGAGGAAGAAGAT
>CAUYUJ010014091.1:165035-185035 GCA_963575745.1 Prorocentrum cordatum
GGGCGAAAAATTGAAAATATTCAAAAAATGCCCCAAAATGCTCAAAAAATAATAAAAAGATCGTCCCCAGACTATTTTTTGACTATGTGAGAATCTCCCCCCCGTAGAGGGACAGGCCCGACTTAAGTTTGGGGAGGGGGCTTTGAGGGATGGGGGCCCAAGGGCCCACACCCCCTCATGGCGCGAACAAGAAGAATCACGACGGGCGGTTTTTGTGCGCTGTGTTCAGCCTCCAGAGGGGTCCTTGCCGGGCCTCGGGAGCGTCACAGAACGACGCGGGATGGCAAACCGCTCCCGGGGGAAGGGGTCCAGACGCCTGGGGGTCGAACTGTCGCCGCGCCGTTTGCCCTCGACGCGCCCAGACAGGACGGCGCCCGCACCGCGGCAGAAACCATGGCAAGCCCACCGCGTCCGAGGCGGCGTCTACCCTGGTGGCCGAGGCGCCCCCTCCAAGACACGCACGGCAGCGCGCACACATTGGCTGAGGCGCCTCGTTCTCGCGGCACCCCATCCCCCAGGCCCCCACCGCTGAACCACCGAGCTCTCCACCTCCACCTGCTCATCCTCCTTCTCCTCCTCCTCCGCCTCCTCCTCCTCCTCCCTCCTCCTCCCTCCTCCTCCTCCTCCCCCTCCGCCGCCTCCTCCTCCTCCTCCTGCTCCTGCTCCTGCTCCTCCTCCTCCTCCTCCTCCTCCTCCTCCTCCTCCTCTTCTTCCTCCTCCTCCTCCTCCTCCTCCTCCTCCTCCTCGCGCGCGGCCGCGGCGCTCGTCCAGTGCCGCCGGGGGGCGCGGGTCGGCCGAGACAATCGCGAGGGGACCGTTGGGGCGTCAGGGGGGGGGACAGGCTCAGGGGGGGAATCACGGAGCTGGACTTGACAGTACACCACCGATGCCGCCGATAGCGTTTCCGCACGCTCCTGGGCGGGGCGGGCTATCGGGCCCCCATCGGCGATTCATGGGGGGAGCAAATCATCTACGTGTTCGACACTGGGCCCCTTTCTGCCCAAGGGTCTTCGGCGGTTTTTGGCGGTCCTCTGCGCGAGAGCTGGATCGTTGCGCTCCACTGTGGGTACATCGTCGAACAGCTAGGGTCATGACATGAACATACACTCTCGGAGGTCCACACGGACTTCTTGAATCGACACTGGAGTCCCTTCAGCAGCGCCTTTGGCGACGCCCCTGGCGCGGTCCGCGCGCCAGGGAGGGGTTAAGCGCCGATCCAAGCAAATCCGCGCGGACCTCCGACAATTCATGTTTGTGCCATTATGTTGTTTCTCGTGTGAAAGGGGTGGGCATCTCTTGCTTTGGACCGAGTCTCCCCATAAATTTCGCGAGCGCCCGCCAGCGAATAGACGTCAGCCTTGAACTCGCATGCGAGACAACGAAGCCTTTTGAAAGGAACATCTCGACTGCGCTGTACACGCTCGGTCTAGCGAAGGCCCGTGCGGGGTCCTGGTTTCCCCGCGGTACTGTGCACAGCGCTGCGCTGGCATCTTGGCAAGCATGCAAAATCGAGGAGCGAGGCAAAATCGACGCTGGATCGAGTCTCAACGGAGAAGAAACAAAGGCTACGCGTTTCGCCTCTCCCCCCAAAAAGGGCTCTTCGGAACAAATTGCCCCCGGTCCGGCATCGAGCGGGCTTCGTCGACGATGGAGCCGGACGCGCAGCGGAGAGATGCAACGTGGGGCGTTCAAGAAAAACAAACCCACCCAACCTGTCGCTCGCCCATCCGTCAAGTCGACCATTTTGGGGGGCACGTCGACCTGGAATAAGCGACGCATCGCCAGCAGATCGGCGACAGGCCCCCGATCGCGCATCCGCACGATCCTGGGCGGCGCGGGACTCTCGGGCCCCGTGTCGGCGATGAATGGGCTGGTGGGGGTCGATGTCTCCCCACTCGACTTAGGTCGGGCATGTCCTGCCATAGGCAGACCTTGGAATCAGCATATAACAAACAATCGAGCATGTTCGAAAATAATCAAGCAGGTCGAACAACCTTCCCCTGACTATTTTCTGACTACTGTTGAATATTCTCCTGTAGGGGGACATGCCCGACTTCATACTTGACCCTTAATTGCTTTACCACTTCTGCTGCCCCTCGACTCGCGCAGGAGCGTCCGCAGTTTGCTTCGACATTCCGCGGGGGTCTCTAGGTTTGCCTAGGCTCGTCTGTTTTGACCTCGATCCCTCCTCCTCGCCACGTCCTCCGCGGCCGCCCTGTCAGTCATGTCCCTTCCCTCTTGCGCGCCGGCCAATTTGCGTTTCGGTCGCCCCGATCGCTCTCCGCTGGTGCAGTTCTTCTGCCTCGCCGCCAACGAGAAAAAAGTTTTGACCTCGACCTCCCTGAACTTCCTTTGACTTCTCTGGCCTGACCCCCGCAGGTCGATTGGAGAACAGTGGTCAAGCCCTCATCGGCGGCGCGCCCGGTGGGGAAGTGAGAAGGGGCTGGCCTTATCAGAAGGCGACGGGACTTCTGAGCAGCCTTCCTGCGCTTTTTGAAAAGATGTCTGCGTCTTCTGGGCCCCCCGGGCTCGCCGCCGACCTTGGGGAGCTGAGCCTGTCCCCCCTTGACGTGCTGCCCCGAAGCTCAGGGGAGCTCGGCCGAAACGCCCGCGAGCGGGCGGTTCATGCTGCTGTCGGCGTCCTTCCAGCCCTGGGCGCCGGAGGTCCGCGACAGGTGAGTGGAATGAGGGGGTCTTGCTGGGTGGAGTGCTGGGGCACAGAGGAGGGGCAGGAAGAAGAGGATGGGGAGGCAGAGGAGGAGGAGGAGGAGGAGGAGGAGGACCAGCGTAAGCCAAAGACTCAACAACGATGTTGGAATACATCCTCCCTTCCAGCTCCCCCTTTCACATGCCTCATACAGAGATCCAATTCCTCTTCGGAAAGAGCCCCGTGGGGGGCAACCATGTGAAACCCTTGAAGCGCACCATCACACCATTCTCAGGATTTTAACTCCACGCGTCAGCCAGACTGTTGCGTACTGACGATCCCGAATCGTTCCAAGACGCCGTTGCTGGAACTTCAACACAGCGAACCTGAAGAACTGTTGCGCCCAGACAATTCTGATCCGTTCCAAATCACAAGTACTTGTACGTTGAACATGCGAACCACTGACGCTCTTGTAGATTTTGAAAAACAGACATGCGCGGAACTAACGCGATAACACAATTTTCAAGGAACGGCCCTCAATCCGTGACGCTCTTGCAATTTGTTTAACGAATGCGCGCTGCGCTATAAAGCGAGAAACAAATGTTGGAACAAAAATGTAATCGCAAATTTAACGAATGTGCGCGGCGCTGAGGCGAACACATTTTCCTGAACGTAAAACGCTTGCGCTCTTTAAAACGAACGTGCTCGGGGCCAAAGCGAGAACCAAATTTTGAACTCGAGCTGCCCTCCATCCGTGAAGCTCTTGCAATGGTTTGCGAATGCGCGCGGCGCTAAGGCGAGAGCCACATTTGGGAAACGACCCTCCCTGCATCTGTGAAGCTGTTGTCAGCTCGTAGGTTTCACGCTCGTGAGTGATAGAGACGTCTCAAGCGAAACGCCCAGCCCGCCCTTCCGACTGGCCTCTGGGTGCGACAGAGAGAAGTTATTCATGAGGCAAAGTCATTGAGGAAGACACTCACTTCCTTGTCTGTCTTCCTCGCCCTCGTCTTGGGGGCCCCTGGCGACAGTATACAGATTCGAGGTTCCACAGGCCTGCGGGCACAGAGCCCCCGACCCAAGCAACGGGAGCAACTCGCACCGCCTCCGAAATCGTGAAACACGGCCGGAGCGAGGAGGAAGGAGGATGAGGAGGAAACACAAAGGGGGAGAGGAGGCACGATTGCATTATCTGCTGTCCTGGCCGCTTGGCCGACGTACGGGCGGCGAAAATCTGCAATGGCCCCGGACTCGGGCGCAACGCGGCAGGGCGCAACGCGCACGCCCCTCCTCATTCCTCATGCTTCCTCCATCCTTTTCCTCCTCCTGACGTCTCTGAGAGCTAGGACAAAGGCAAGCATAACATCCAGGAGCCTCATCGATCCTCTTCCTCCTCCTGCTCAGCTTGCCTACGTCACCATCCACCATGACGGTGCTCGCTTTGCCCCCAGCCTGACCTCCAGAGGTGGATTGCCAACCTCCCACAGCACACATTGAAGAACATATGGGCTCAGAGCATTGCCCAAACGTGCAGGGCCACGTCTGCACGCGCAGCCTCAGGGGCATCATGGCGACGGCAGTTTCACGTCGCGGCGACGACTCCGCCGCGTCAACCTGGCGCACACCTGGCGTACGCTACGGTGAAAGCATCGGATGAGGAACCCCTAGACAAAGAACCCAGGGTCTGGAAGCCAGTGGAGCACCAACTGAAGCTTCGCCATGGATACCATGCATGGCCGCCCCCATCGTATGAAGGATCCTCCAGGGTCCGAGACCTTCTGGGCACATTCCGTAACAAACGCCCCCCACCGTAGAATCCTCTTTCTGTCTCTCCTCCGCCGCCTCCTCCTCCTCCTCCTCGCCCTCCCGCGATGGACCTCCGCCTCCTCCTCCTCCTCCTCCTCCTCGCCTCCTCCTCCTCCTCGCCTCCTCTTTCTGTTTCTCCTCCGCCTCCTCCTCCTCCGCCTCCTCCTCGCCCTCCCGCGCTGGACCTCTGCTCCGTCGCCGGGCTCTGCAGCTCCGGTGGAGCCGTCGCGCCCGCGGGGCTCGGGCCCGAGCCGCGGTGACGGGGACAGGCTGGGGGGTGCGGTCGCGCGAACAGCATGAGGCCCCGTCAACCGTCAACCTGGTTACCGCCGGGAACCTCGTAGAGCTCTTTTCTTGCACGGCGATCGTCGGAACACTCGGAGAAAGCTTCTGGAGCGAGAAACAAAAAACCCGAACAATCACGTTTTTCTGTTTTTATCCAACGTCGGTTTCGCCAAGTGTTTTGATAGTATCCTGCTTTTCCTCCCTCCCTGTGGGATGTACGGGAACAGCTGTATGGAATACAGAGGGAGACACGTAGCACAATCAGGGGGGCCCGTGCTGAGAGAGAGAGAGAGAGAGAGAACAAAAAAGAGAGAGAGAGAGAGAGAGAGAGAGCGCGTTCTCTCTCCTTGTTGCGGGGGCGCGCGAGCGCCCGCAGCCAGCGCGCCAAGTAGCCGAAGGGCCCTGCGAGCCAGAGCAGCGGCAGGGCAGAGGCGGTCACGCGAACAGCATGAGGGCCCGTCCTGCTTTTCCTCCCTCCCGCCCGAGCGACGGGGGGCCGCCTCCGACGCGGCGCACGAGTCCAACCCGCGCGCCAGGAGCCCCTGGTCCCCGCCATAGCCGGCAGTCCAGGTCGCCGCCAGCAGGTGCGTGTCGCTCGGGCATCGCCCTTCGGGCAGGTCGTCACCCTCGTCGTCGTCGTCACCGTCGTTGTCGTTCTCACCCTCGTTGTCGTCGTAGTCGTCGTCGTCGTCGTCGTCGCCCTCGTCGTCACCCTCCTCGTCGCCGTCCCCCTGGTCGTCGTCGTCGGCGTCGTGGTCGTCGCAGTTGTTGCCGTCACTGTCGTCGTCACCGCGGATGTCGTCGTCGCCGTCGCTGTGCCCGTGACCGTGGTCATGGTCGTCCTCGTCACCCTCGTCGTGGTCGTCGTTACCCTCGTCGTCGTCGTCGTCGTCGTCACCCTCGTGTCGTCGTCACCCACGTGATCGTCGTCGTCGTCGTCGTCGCAGTTGTTGCCGTCGCTGTCGTCGCCGTGGTCGTCGTCGTCGTCGACGCAGTTGTCGCCGTCGCTGTCATCGCCGTGGTTGCCGTCGTCGCCGTCGCTGTCGCCGTGGCCGTCGTCGTCGCCGCCGCCGTCGCCGTCGGTGTCCTCCTCCTCCTCCTCCTCCTCGTCCGCTCCCCTCCTTCCTCCTTCCTCTCTCAACGTTCGTCCTCTTCCTCCTTCTCCTCCGCCTTGCCCTTCTCCTCCTCCTCCTCCTCCTCCGCCTCCTCCTCCTCCTCCTCCTCCTCCTCCTCCTCTTCGTCCCTCACCTTTCCCCCCAGTCGTGCGGGTCGGCGCTACAGCGCACGTGCTCATCTCCTTGTGCACCGCAGAATGGTGTATTGAATCAGTCCACTTGGTTCTCGGACGGCAAATTCTGCGAGAGCCTTCTGGACGCAGATGGGAGGAGTTAGGATGATGCGGGAGGAATTTGGATGACTCGTATATTCCAGCGGCGCTCCTTTTTCCACAGATATTCCTTTCCAAATCATATCTAAAACGTTTTTTTCTGTGGAATCCACAGGCGCTTCATTTTGTCATACAGATGTTTTCTACATGCTATACGCAACAATGGTGTCTTGTTGCACATGGTTGCTGTGGTGCACGCAGGCGCCGTGGTGTACGCAGGCGCTGCGGTGCACGCAGGCACTGTGGTGTACACTGGTGCTGTGTTGCACGCGGCTGCTGTGGTGTACGCCGGCGTTGTGGTGTACACAAGCGCTGTGGTACACGCAGGCACTGTGGTGCACACTGGCGCTGTGTTGCACGCGGCTGCTGTGGTGTATAGGCGGAGTGGTGTACACATGCTCTGTGGTGCACGCAGGCACTGTGGCGTACACAGGTGCTGTGGCGCAGATCGCAACCTACATGCTGCTGCTACCCGTCCCCGGTCATCCCTGGGCATTCCCAGTCGCCGCCAGCGCGAAACGTGACGTAATCGGCCCCCTCCCTCCCCCAGGTGACGACCGTCGCCCTGGAATAAAAAACATATTCAAAATACCTACTTTCGACGACCGATGGCTGTGCAGTTGTTTAGTTCGAGGGACGGGGGGGCGAAGAGACGTGCGCGGCTCGTGCCCAACTGTTGGGCCCCAGGGGGCTCCTTTTGGGGCCCCCGCGGTGCACGGGAAGTGCCTATTTTGGTGGACCACACGTTGATCGCTTTTTCGTTCGGGAGGCACCTCCGCCTCCTCCTCCTCGTCCTCCTTTTTGTTTCCTCCTTGCCTCCTCGTCCTCCTCGTCCTCGCCTCCTCCTCGTCCGCCTCGTCCTCCGTCCTCCTCCTCCTCGTCCGCCTCCTTGCCTCCTCCTTTCCTCCTCCTCGTCCTCCTCGTCCTCCTCCTCCTCCTCGCCTCCTCCTTGCCTCCTCCTCCTCCTCGCCACCACCCTGCTGGCCAGGATCTCTCTGGGCCCAGGATCGGTGGACTTCCGCCCTCCCGCCTGGGGCAGAGGCACATACACAACGACCCAGGGCCCAGGATCAGCCTGGCCAGGATCGGTGCAGGTGTGTGCGTATATATATATATATATATATATATATATATAAAAAGGGGCCCCAGAACACACAAACAAATACACACAAATAAACAGATTCCCCATCTCTCCCCATATGTTTGGGGTTCTCGTCTTCCCCCCCACTTCCCATATGTTCCCATATATCTTCTTGGGAATCGACGATGAATGGTGTCTGTGTGTTTTTTCCCTCCTGAATATAGGTGGTGCCCTCCGACCCGTGGCACCACGCCCGGGAGGGCTCCCCCCCTCCGCTTGCCGGGGGGAGGGGAGGCCGGTGGCGTGACCCCGGGCAGAAGTGGCCTCTGGTGCGCGGCTCCAGCTAGATAGCCGCGCAGGGGCCAAATCTAAGCGCGCGAGCTGGTGCCGAGGGGGCCCGTCAGAGTCAAGTCGGGCCTGTCCCCCTACAGGGGGATTGTCGACGAAAATAAAAGATACCCCAAAAGTGCTCCAACAAGGTAAAAAAATACTCGAAAAAATAATCCCCAAAATAGGTACATTGCACTATTTCTGGGGTATTATGAATTTTTCGTCGAAAATCCCCCTGTAGGGGGACAGGCCCGACTTAACGTCAGAGGCCTCATGGCTGGGGTCGGAATAGATGGGGTCGGAGGATCACGTCGGCGATGCGTCGGCGAAGTCGACGCGAAGCACATCGGGCTGCACATCGAGCCGCATCGGCGATGCATCGGCGGCGCGGCGCGATCCCCCGATCCCATCGACTACGACCCCATCCAGGACGCCTAGGCCCGCGGGCCACTGCCAAGGGTCACTCCGGCGCAGGGCCACTCCTGGCGCGCAACGGACCTCCTCGCGCGTCGCGCTTGGCTCGCCCCGGTGCCCTGGAGTGGCCCCTGGGCGCCGGAAAGTGGCGGGAGCCCCTCTGCGCGATCTCTCCGAGTCGCCGGGAGGTCTGGGGCATTTGGCACTCCCTGGGCGTCCCGTGACGTCCCCGAGCTCGGCCGGCGTCACCCACGAGCAGTTCAGGTCGCCGGCCGCGGCAGAGAGCGAGTCGCCGCTGCAGCAGCACTTGCCGTGGCCGACCTATGAGCAGGGACCGACCGTCCGGGCATTCCTAAAGGCCTATCGCGAAATCTGTATAGAACCCACAAAAATGTTCAGAGAAAGAAAAAAGCACTGTTCTCAGAACATCAGTCCGATGTGTTTACACAGGACAGTCCCAGCAAGAAATGTCCAGGCCACAAAGGGATCTCAGAACATTCTGCGATGGGCCTATAGGCTTGTGGATGCCATGACTATGGACAGTCTAACAATCCCATCATTGAATTAAAGATGTGTTAAAACTGTGTAAAACATGCTCTCAACATGTGTCAGCCATGTTTTCAAGCATGTTTCAAACATATTGGAAACGCCTTTTAGACATCTGGAATTTATCTGGCAGAGTGGATCCTCTCCATTCATCGACCTCCACAGCTATAGGCGGAGCCAGGACGCTTCGCCGCCTCTCAAGGCCTTCCCGTTGATGGCCACCGCCAGGCGCCGGCTCCGCTCGGCCATGAGCTCGTGGCGCGCGTGCAGCTCCTGCCGTCGGCGCACACGAGGGCAGCGGCCCTCTAAACAAGGCAGAGGAAGAGGAGGAGGAGGAGGAGGAGGAGGAGGAGGAGGAGGAGAAGGGGGAGGAGGGCGAGGAGGAGGAGGAAGAGGAGGAGGAGGAGGGGGAGGAGGAGGAGGAGGATGAGGAGGAGGCCAGCAGGAGGAGGATGAGGAGGAACCGGGAGGGGCTTGGAATCCTCTTGTGATGCAGCTCCCATCACCCGCCCCCCACCCCACCCCGCCCCCGTGTGCGCCCGCAGTCCTGGACCAACGCCGTTTGTGCCTGCTTCTTGAGAGACTGGGTCTCAATCGCATCCTTGGTGAGCTCCTCGCTCATCACTTCCGCCTTTCGCAGCAACTCCTCCTCAAGGAGGCACCCGCTATAACTGCCCATCCGATCCCCCCTCCCCCCCCCTCCCCTCGCACCCGCGGTTCTTTGCGTTGGGCTGCCTGGGGCTCAGGGCCGGGCCTCCCTTCGTTGGGGAGGGTGGCGGCGGCTAGTGCGCCCCCCTGGGTTCTCGGGGTAGGAGCCTCCTGCAGGAGTCCGACCTCCCTCCCCTCGCATACCAGGGAAGAGGGGGGTGCAGGGGGAGAGGGGCCCGGAGGCCGAAGCGACATCCCCCAGGCCTCCAGAGCACGGCAGGGAACTCCCAGGATGGAGGAGGAGCGCATTCATCACGAGGGGTGCCCTTCCCGCCTGGAGGTCCCAGTGCCTCTGGAGGGGAGGGGGGCGGAGACCTCCGAGTGCCGTGCTATCCTCGGGGGGGCCTTGTCTGTCCCGTCGTGGCCCTGTCCGCGTCGGATCCGTGTCGAATCCATGTCGGCCTCGTCGGATCCGTGTCGAGTCCGCGTCGAATCCGCGCCGAATCTACGCCCAAGCCCAATCCGCGTGGAGCCCAGATCGAGCCCGCTTCGGGCACGAAGGAAGACACCCATTTGGGGGACGGGCGAGGTCCCCCGAAGATGCCACGCGAACCTTTCGTGGCCCCGAAATGCGCTCCACCTGCGGGCTCAGCGGGCGCCGACGCATGGTCGCACTACCCCCATTTCGGCACACCCCTGGCACGCTCCGCGGCCCTACAATTAGGTCGGGCATGTCCTCCTGCAGGCGGATGTTCGGCAAAAGAATTAGACAAGCATCACACTTGTCTGACATATTCCAAAAATCATCTCCAGACTAGTGTTTGACCATTTCTGGATATTCCTCCTGTAGAGGGACACACCCGACTCAACCCTACGAGAAACACAGTCCTGCGGTCTCAGCGGGCGCACCAAGGTCCTGCGGCATCATCCCAAGGCCCACCTGCGGTCTCAAACGGCGCCAGCCCATGGCGCCACAGCCGGCACACCCCTCACGAGGAGCGCGGCCCCAGAGGGCACTCCGCGTGCGACCCCAGAAGCAGGGCCCGCATGTCAGCGCCGTCGACTTCGGCACACCCGTCACGAGGATCGCGGCCCTACACGGGGATCCACCTACGGCCCCAGTGGCAGGGCCTCTGCGCCAGCGCCGCCCATTTCAGCGCACCCCTCACGAGGATCGCGCTCCCTTGGGGAGCTCCACCTGAGTCCTCGGTGGGACAGTTTGCACGTGTACTTCTGCCCGTTTTGGCACATCCCTCTCACGAGTCCCCCCTACGGCCTCAGTGGGAAAGATTGCGCGAGTTTCCCCGTGCATTTCGGCGTGGCCTTCACACGTTTCGTGCCCCTTGGGGAGGTCCACCCACTGCCCCAGCGGGAAACTTCGCATGCACCCCCCCCACCCATTTTGGCTCATCCCTCACGCGGATCGTGCATAAAGGCCCGCCACCAAAGTTACATCAAGTTGCTACGGGTTGGGTCCCTCGCCAGGCTACTTTCGATACGTGGCCCCTGGACACCGCGGACTCTTCCCTAGAATCGATGTTCAGTTCGAGGCCGCTTTCTGTCCTGGGCCCCAGAAATCGCCCCCTGGAGGCCAAACATAATCAAGACTAACCCGCAGATGTTAGCCAGCGTGGGCCCTAAACAGTGGGTGGTTCACTCTCGATGCGTTGGTGTGCGGTTTTGCGTTTATCTGTGAAATACAATATGCATGGTGCAGTCTGTGGTGCAGCCTCAGTGATGCAATGTGTGGGGTGCAGATGCAAGCTGGGTGGTGCAAGCATCATGGCGCAAGTTGTTCAGGGCAACGTATTTGGTGCAAGCTACGGGGTGCGCCCTTTGTAGTGCAACGTGTGATGTTTCAGTCTACAGTGGTGCATCCTATGGGGTGCAGCTGACTTTGACCGTCTTGAAGCAGTCCTCTTCACTGCTCGTGCAAACATCCCACCCTCCCACCCGCAACTTGGTCGCATGACCTCTGAGGACAAGACCGTGACTGTAGGTACCACATGGCACTTGGCCACGACAACGACGCAGACGACGACAGCGACAACGACGACGACGGCGCCGCCGACACCGACTACGACGACACCAACGACGTCTCCAACGACTTCGACGACGACAACGACGACGACGACACCGACGACGACGACGCCGCCGCCGACGACGATGACGCCGACGACGAGGGAGGAGGGAGGACGGCGACAACGACGACAACGTCGACAACGACGAGGGAGGAGGGAGGACGGCGACGACGCGAACGACGAAGAAGGAGGAAGGACGGCGACGCCGACGACGACAACGGCGAGGGAGGAGGGAAGACGACGACGACGACAACGACGACGACAACGACGACGGCCACGAAATAGGAGGGACGACGACGAGACGACGACGGACGACGACGACGACGAGGGAGGAGGAGGAAGGACGACCACGGCGACAACGACGACGGAAACGACCACGACGCCAAAGAGGACGACGACGACGGACACGAGGAAAGACAGAGGACGACGTAGGCGACGACGACGACGCGGGAGGAGGGAGGACGGCCACGACGACGACGACGACGACGCAAGAGCGTGCGAGCACGCTTTTGTTGACAATCCGTGTTTCGAAACCTTGTGTTTTTGTAGGTTTCTTGGACACACGATGTTGAAATCCTTCCGAAGCCAATGGGTTTTGAAGGCTTTCGGCATACGCGCGCGACGACGCGCGCATCTGCACTTCGTCCCATTTTTTGCAGGAGGATTCTCGCGACGGCACACGCGCAAGGGCGTTCGACAGATTTCGACATGCGCGCGCGAAGCCCGTTTGGTAGCATTTTGTGAAAATCTTGAAAAAACCCAGGGTTTTCGAAGATTTCACAAGAGCTCGCGCGTAAGCTTTTTTAGCAAATCAGTGTTGTGAAACCCTGTTTTTGTATGTTGTTTTGGAAACTCGGTTGCGAAATCCTTCCGGCGCCGAAGGTTGTTGGAGGATTTCGGCATGCGCGCGCGACGGCGCGCGCGTATGCACTTCGTCCCATGCTTTGCAAGGGACTCTTTTAAAAGTGTTATGTTAGAACAAAAGATGTCACCGCGTATCGTTTTTTACAAGGGAACCTCTGGGGGACCGATACCGCCCCGCCGGGGATAGTGCAAATTCATATTTCGGATGGACATGTGGTCAAAATCATATATGGTTTACATACCCGAAAGGGGGGCGGCGAACGCGGGAGGGGGTAGAGTCTATTCTCTTTTTAGATAGGAGAATTTATGTGATGAAAGCTATATGGACTATTACCTGCGCCGCGAAAAACACCTCCCATGCTCGAGCAAACGTCCCACCCACCCACAAGCGACGACTTGCCCGCGAAACTGACACAAGCGGTGGGTGCAGTTACCCATCGGAATTTGCTCACGGATCTCGAGTGGCGCAGTGACGAAAGGACCATGGCCCTGCAGATCCATGACTCGGGCGGACGAATAAGGATGGTGACAGGGACATCGACGATGAGGACGACGATATTGATGATGGTGATGCTGCTGATGATGATGCTGATAATGATAATGAGGATGATGATGCAGATGATGATGATGCTGATGAATGATGATGATGATGATGACGGTGGTGGCATTGATCACGAGGGCGCCTGCAACGACGACGCCGATGATGACGACGACGCCAGTGACTTTGATGGAGATGATGAAGGGGATGATGACGGTGGCAATGGTGGCGTTGGCGATGAGGACGCTGCTTCTGATGAGGGTGAGGAAGGAGTGCACGCGCGCGCAGAAACTCCGATATCTATCCGAGTTGGAAGCCATTGCTGCCCACACGCTCTGAACACCAGCTGTCTTCAGAAACGCTTCGAGCGTCACGTGCGTGTGTCTGCCAGTGGTCTCGGCGTGTGCACGCGGCGCGGGGGGGGGGTCGCACGCTGGGCCCGACAAACGCACCCGTGAAATCTAAGCGAGAGCTCAGCATGGCAGGATTGAAGAAGCCTTGGGACACACTACTCCATGGACGCACATGACAGAATTCCCCATACGTTTCGCATATGCTCTGGCCCCCCCAATTCCCATATGCTCCCATATTTTCTTGGGCATCGGCGATTCGTTGTGTCTGTGTGTTTGTTTCCCCCTCCTGAATGATTTGGCAAGGGATGAAGGGGGAGTTACGAAAGAGGGGCCTGGCTGGGATGGCATCCGTTGATGCTGACGAAGAGCGAAGATGCGACATACATATGACAATTCAGTGCGCAGAGGGGGGGGGGGGCGTCGTGTACGTCTGGCCTCGGCATGGAGGTAGAGTGAACTCTTCCTTTCCGCAACGAAGATCGACGTGGTGCATTCTGCCACGTTGTGCAGGCTTTGTGGTGCGAGCTGTGTTCTGCATCGCATCTGGTGCAAAATATGCGGTGCAACATATGTAGCACAGTATGTGTGGACTAGAAACACGCGCGCTTCGCGCACGCTTAGGTTCTCGCGCAACAAAGGCCAACGTTTCGACATCATGGATGCGTATCGCCACGTCTGGCAAAAGCTCTGGACCACTTGAGACTTTTGTCGCTCTCCTCCAATTACGTACTTGCCCTGCCCAATATATATATATCTATATATATATACATGTTCCGTCTCCTTTCCCCTATACTTCCTCCTCTGGCTCCTCCCTTCCACCCTCTGTCCCTCCCTTCTCGCTCTTCTCTCCTATCCTCGTGCGTCCTTCCTGATCTCGGGTTCCCGTGGAGCCATTATTGGACCATCCTGAGGCCCCAAAGGCACATCAGAAGAAAAGCGGCGAGGTCTTCAGAAACCCAAAGTTTTCCGTGAGTGCTCAAAGGACTTGGCCTTTCTGCAGGCCTCTAGGAAGCATCTTGGGGCCGCCTGGGGGCCATCTTGAACTGTCTTGGCGGCCTCGAAGACCGTCTTGAAGCCATCTTTGGCCGTCTCGGGCCCATCTTCAAGGGTCCCGGGGGCCTCAGTTGACCGTCTTGGGACTCCCTCAGGCTCCTCTGGAGCGTTCTTGGCCCGTCTGACGCTTTCAGAAGCCGTCTGGGGGACACTCTAGGAGGTCTCTTTGGCCGTCATAGGGGGACTTTGGGGCGCTTTGGGGGCCGTCCTGTGGTCTTGTGGGGCTCCTCTTGGAGCAGGCTTGGGCCATTTGACGACTATCCAAAAGCCTCAGAAGCCCATCGGAAGCGAAAAGGCGAGATCTTCAAAAACGCATCGTTCCCCTTCAGTTTAACATGAAGTTTGGCCGCTTGGGGCCCTCTTGAAAGCCTCTTGGAGCCAGAATCCTATGATCAAATCAGCAAACCTGCCTCTCGAGGCCCTTTCGCGGGCCCTGTTGGACCCGTTTGCTCGGTCCTTGGGGTCTCTTCTGGCCGGTTTGCGGCCATCTAGGCGCCTCTTTGGTCGTGTTGGTCCTTCTTGGCGGCTCCTTTGCATCCTCTGTGGCCGTCCTGGAGGCCCCTGGAGGCCCCTGGGTGCCTGGTCTGGGAAATCGCTTGGAGCGCTGACGAGGGCCCACAAAGCACCAGCCCCAGGGTCTAGAGTCTGGTGCGGGGGTGGGGCAGTTCTGGAAAAAAGTGCTGCCCCTGGGCCCGAGGACCCAGACGCCCCGTATGTATACATGTGTCTGTGTATGCACGTATGTGTATGCATATATATATATATATATATGTGTGTGCGTGTGTGTGTGTGTGCGTGTGTGTGTGTGTGTGTGTTTGTGTATGTGTGTGCGTGTGTGCGTGCGTGCGTGCGTGCGTGCGTGTGTGTGTGTGTGTTTGTGTGTGTGTGTTGTGTGTGTTGTGTGTGTGTGTGTGTGTTTGTGTGTGCGGTATATGGTGCGAGCCATCTGCTGCATGCTAAGACGATGCAGACTATATTGTGCACACTGTGACGTCAAGCTAGGTGGTGATGGGGAAACCAAAAGGTACCCATAACGCCACTCCCCAGACCTCTCCTGGGGCGCCTTCTGACCAGCATTTCGAGGCGAATCCAGCGGCGTCGACGAGAGGGCCTCCCAGGGCGAGAGGCACCGGCAGGGGTGCCTCTTCCTCCCCTGGGGTGTGCAAGCCGTGTGGTGCTAGCCATGCGGTGCAAGAGGTGTGGCGCAAGCTGGCCATGCCTGCGCGTGCACCCAGCGGTGTCAACCATCGCACGAGGCGGCCAAAAGAGGCGGCCGCCATCGGGCGGCGGCCGCCTCGTGGCCGCCTCCGCCTCGGAAGAAGTTGGATCGGGAAGCGGAGACGGATCGGTGCAGTCAACCCGTACCATAAAGGACGCATGGTGAGGATGCAAGGGCCTTCGAGGGCCATGTCGACACTCTGCGAGCGGGGCGCGGCCAGCGAGAGCGGCCAAGGATGGACCGAGGAGGCAAGGATGCAAGGGTTCCCTTGGGGAGGTCGCTTCTCCTTACGATGCGGGTTGACTGCAGGGGTTGCAGCTTCGCCGTGATCAGATCGAAGTGGCTCCTGCACGGGCGCCCGCCGGCCGAAGCAAGACCGAAGCACCGGGCCCAACCCACGAAGTGCGCCCACGAGGAGGCCACGTGCACCCGCCGCTGTGCGGAAGCCCTGCGGATCTGTCCAGCACAGTCAGACCTTGTCATAAGGACGAACGAGAAGGATGCAAAGGGTTAGGTCGGGCATGTCTTCCTACAGGCAGATTTTGGAAGATAATAAAAGCATCAAGCGATGATCAAACATTACCACAAAAACAATAATATCGTTACCAGACTGTTTTAAACAACTATTCTCTAATATTCCTCCTGCAGAAGGACATGCCCGACTTAATGCAAGGGCCTTGGAAGGCCGTGCCGACTTTGCGAGCGGAGTGCGGCCAGCGAAGGCGGCCAAGGATGGGCCGAGGGGGAAGGATGCATTGGGAACCTTGGAAAATCGCTCATCCTTATTGCGTGCGTCGACTGTGCTTAGGGAACAGCAGAGGAGCTCCTCGGTGCAAGCGCTGTTAAGGGCAAAACGCTCTGATTCGTTCCGGACACCAGGCTTCTGGGGACGGGGGGCGGGAGGATCGGACCCCCTGGCGGCGCGCGAGCGTCCCGGATCCTCAACCTTGCCCGAGGTCGAGAGGAAGTGGTCGAGGACGTCCGCGAGGTCCGCGGTGGTGCCCAGATTCATGGACGCACCACGCGCCTGCCGTCGACATCGTCGTGGTCGTGGTCGTGGTCGTGGTCGTCGTCGTCGTCGTCGTCGTCGTCGTCGTCGTCGTCGTCGTCGTGGTGGAAGTCCTGCGAAGGCATTCGGGAGCGCCTCCTGAAGGTCCAGGGTCCCGAGAAGGGCTCCGGGGGAGCCCGAAAACGGTGAAGAATCTCAGGGCCCCCTTCCCTCGGAGCTCCTGTCCTCACGCTGGCTTCCGCGCGCTGCCGGGCCTGCACCGTCGCGAACTGGTGCCAGTCCTGGGCGTTGCTCACGACCGCGAGGAGCGGGAGGGTCGCCAGCGCCATCTCCGGGGCCCCCCATGCACGACAAGGCACGCGGCCGATGCCTCCCGGACCCTACCCCAAGGAGGATCGAGGACGCCAGCCCCGGACCTCCGGCGTCGCGTTTTCTTTGTAACAGAAAAGTATCCGTGGGCACCTGGCAGCCCGGGGGCCAGAAAACCGCCCCAGGAGCCAGGAGGCCGAAGTCGGGGAAACGCGTAGGTCGGGCAAGCCCCCCTACAGGCGGACTTGGACGAACAATTGAAAGCTAGCAGAGAAAAAGATCAAACATAGCCAAACAGTACGAAAACCTCGTCCCCAGACTATTTTTGTTGACTCTTTTTTGATATTTACCCTTTAGAGGGACAGGCCCGACCGAAGTCTTGGACTGTGCACCAGCGTCGGTCCAGACGGGGCCCACCCCCCTGGGGCCCCAGGGTCGGGGATCTTCTGACCCGGGTCCATCCAGACCCGGGTCAGTCAGCCCTTGCAGAATCCTGCAACCTCCTGCAACCTCCTGCACCCCAGCCCGGGTCAACGCGACCCCGGCCGTGCAGGATCCTGCGATCTCGGGCGCTCTGGCTGACCCCCCGTTGACACGCACCCCCGTCCCCAGGCTCCCGACGGGGTCTGCGCCTCCCTGGCCCGGTCTGGCCAGAGGCACCTCCGCGGGGCCCCGCAGCTGCCCCCCGACCGAGGTCTGCGTCCGCCCAGGCACCGCTGGGGACAGGCTCGGGCAGGCGGGATCGGCTGCAGAAGTTGGCCGTGCCCCCGAAGTCGTGTCTTCGTCGAGATGCACGGACCATTCTGCGCGTGCGTTCCGTAAGTAGGTTCGACGAGGAAATGAATTCTGGAACCGATCCTGCACGGTAGGGGTCCGACCACAAGAAGCCTTCCACGAGAAACCCGACCCAGAGACCCCAGGACGTCCATTGACTTTTGCTGTGGGAACGTCACCCTTCGACCATTTTTCCGTCGCAAAACCATCGGAACCCAAGAGACCCAGGGCACCCTGGAGGCAAGCGGGGTGTTTCTTGGCATGGGCCTCCACCGTACAGTCGCACCTGGTTGGACGGGACACGCGAGAGGACACACGACCCTTCCGAGGGCCACATTGCCACAGGGCAAGGTCGACCTACCAATCTGGGCCGGCTGGCATCGCTCCCCTGCTCGAGAGGCGCGCCAAAATTTTCCAAGCGTCTTCGGCCTCCCGGGGCCCGCTGCGGGCCCGCTGTGAGCCTGGTCGGGGGGAGAGGCTGGCCCTCGGGGAGCGGGGTCGGGGTGGAGAGGCCTCAGGGGCCCGCGGCTCAAAAACAATGATGGCCCGATGTACCGCCACCACTGCCATGGGGAGGAGGAGGAGGAGGAGGAGGAGGAGGAGGAGGAGGAGGAGGAGGAGGAGGAGGAGGAGGAGGAGGAGGAGAGGAGGGAGGAGAGGAGGGAGGAGGGGGAGGAGGAGGAGGGAGGAGGAGGGGGAAGGGGAGAAGGAGAAGGAGGAGGAGGAGGAGGAGGAGGAGGAGGAGGAGGAGGAGGAGGAAGGGGAGAAGGGGGAAGGGGAGGAGGAGAAGGAGGACGATGAGGAGGAGGAGGAGGAGGAGGAGGAGGAGGAGGAGGAGGAGGAGGATCAATCCTCCCATCTCCCCCGTCCTACCCATGGTAATGATGGTTGAAAAACTGTCCCACCAAACAAGCCGGGGCGTCGAAGGTCCGGGTAGTTCGTGCTCCCCTCCCCCAACACGACCTCCGCCCTCAAAACAAATCGGGCCGTCGAAGGTCTGGGTAGTTTAGAAGGGCCCAGGGACACACAAAGAAATAGACACACATCCAAGGATGCCCCGTAGTTTCCTATATAGTGTTTGGGCTTTCGTCTTCCCCCTCCACCTCCCGCATTTTCCTGGAGGTCGACGATCCATTGTGTCTTTGTGCTTTTCCCCTCCTGATGGTTGGCGCTCCCCGAAACCCCCACACCACCTCCACCCTCCGCCCCTGCGCTCCTCTCCTCTCCTCTCCTCTCCTCTCCCCGGGGGGGACGGTGGGAGATAGGCAGTGGTGGTGTGAGTGCGCTCTTCTTGGGCTCCCGGCCACCAGCGACGCCATCGCGACTCGACGGAGAGACAGGCGGGGCGTGCCCGGCCCTGCTTTCTTTGTTGGCTGAGCCGGAGTGGCTGCACGGAGGAGGCAGAGGCCGCCGACGTGGCGGTGTTTTGACAGCGTGGACCCCCATGAGGTCTCGACCCCTTGCCTCTGGACCCAATCTTTGTTCAGAATCCCCAGACGCCGAATGTGTTTCCCCTCCCGTCCACAAGAATTCAACTATGAGGATGTGTGACTATCTCAAACCGCGAAAACGTTCGGGTAGAAGCCGTGCGTGATACACCTCAACGAAAAGCAACCATAGCGCTGCGACTCTCTCAAGCCGCAAACTGGGGAGGACGACCTTCTCGGACCGTCCTCTTCGCCTACACGTAAGAGTGACCCTGGGCGAGGGCGACCTCTCGTGCGCCTCTCTGGGGCCAACTCCAAGCGCGCAGGCCACTACTGGGGAGGGCACCAGGGGGGGCCCCCCTCTGCTCCCGCACCGAAGGTCCCCCTGGCGACGGGTCGCTCTCGGGTGCAGCCGATCCCGCAGCGCGGGCGGCGCGGCGCCGACAGGCCCCCGCGGGCAGCGAGACTCCTTGCAGCACCGCCGGGCCCAGAACACCCCGCTCGCACCGGCCTGGGGCGCCGGGCGCGCCCACACTGCGCGCCCCCGCGGCCTCCTCGAGCGGCCGTGGGCTGCAAGGGGGGCGGCTGCGCAGCAGCAGCGGGGCCCGGACCAGGCAGCGGTCACGCCTCGCGCCCCGCGGCGCACGGCGCGCGGCAACCTCCGCGCCCCCGCGGGGCGGCCTGGCTGCCGCGCGGAAGCAGGCACGACGGGCCCCCAGCGGGTCGGAGAGGACCGCACGACGCCCTGAGAGGACCTTGCAGGGGACGTCCGGAGCGCCTCGCCCGGGAAGCCACGCCGAGCAGGCCCCCCGCACGCGAGGCCACAGCACGGGGGGGAGGGAGAGGCAGGAGAGAGAGAGAGGCGGACAAGCAAACGGAGGCCACCTCGGCCCCTCTCCCGTGCTCCCGCCCGGCCCCACTGCGCCGCCGCGAGGGGCGACTCCGCAGCGCGCGGGGCGACTCCGCAGAGCGCGACGACGACGAGCGACGACGAGCGACGACGACGACGACGAGCGACGACGACGACGACGGAGATGAGCGCCGACGACGACGACGACGACGACGACGACGACGACGACGACGACGACGACGACGACGATGACGACGACGAGCGACGACGAGCGACGACGAGCGTCGACGGGGGCGTCCTGGCGATGCAGGCCTGCGAGCTCACGCTGCGCTTCGCCCCGCCTGGCAGGGAGGGCCCGAGGCGCGCGGGGAGGGCGGGCGGG
>CAUYUJ010014091.1:190035-213448 GCA_963575745.1 Prorocentrum cordatum
TCTGCTGTGGAATCCATAAGCGCTCCATTTTGTCATAAGAACTCTTTCTCATTTCCAACATTCTATATGCAACAGTGGTGTTGTGTTGCACACGGCTGCTGTGGTACACTCAGGCGCCGTGGTGTACACGGGCGCTGAAATGCACGCAGGCGTTGTGGTGTACACTGGTGTTGTGTTGCACACGGCTGGTGTGGTGTACGCAGGCGGCGTGGTGTACACAAGAGCTGGTATGGCCGCAAGCACGGTGGCACGAACTGACGCTGTGTTGCACGCGGCTGCTGTGATGTACATAGGCGGTGTGGTGTACACAGGCGCTGTGGTGCACGCAGGCACTGCGGTGTACACAGGCGTTGTGGTGCAGATCGCCACCTACATGCTGATGCGACCCGTCCTCCGCCACTCGTCGGCATTCCCAGACGCCGCCAGCGCGAAACATGACGTCCCGACCCCCCCCAGATGATTGCCGTCATCGGCTCGGAATAATAATAATACGAATAATAATAACAATAATAATAAGAAGAATAATAATAATGATAATACTAATAAATATATATTACAAACAAAAAAAAAGGCTCCAGCCGCGTCCGCGCGCACGACGACGACGAGCGACGAGCGACGAGCGACGAGCGACGACGACGACGACGACGACGACGACGACGACGACGACGACGACGACGACGACGGACCAGACTCCTATGCGGATTCCTACGCGGACACCTACGCGGATCCCAATGCGCACGGCGGCAGTGCCTGGAGTGCACTGGGGGGGGGGGAGCGTTGCGTCACAGGGGGGGGAGCTGGGGGCCATGACGCCCGTCATGCCCCAAGCAATAAAGAAACGAGAGAGCGCGCCCACAGCGCTGGAGCCAAGGGGGATGGGGCCCCCCCTTAGCTAGCCCCCCCTCCCTTCCACCTCCCCTGCTGGAAGCTCCCCCCCCCTCCCCCCTTTTTCGCCTACCCCCTGACGCTACCCCACCCCTCCCCCCATTTCGCCACTCCAAAACCCCCCCCCCTCCCCGCCTTTCCAAAGGGAGGGCGGGCTTAGCTTCCCCCCCCCTCCCCTTGACT
Organism: Prorocentrum cordatum; assembly: GCA_963575745.1. Taxonomy (NCBI): domain Eukaryota; class Dinophyceae; order Prorocentrales; family Prorocentraceae; genus Prorocentrum; species Prorocentrum cordatum. Next base: position 191,104 of record CAUYUJ010014091.1, read on the forward strand.
CCCCTTTGCCGGAAACTACGGTTTCACAGGGGGGGGGCTTAGCAGGCCCCCCCCCCCCCCCCCCCCCCCCCCCCCTTTCGGCACACGGGAAGCTACCCCCCCACCCCCTTACGAAAGGGAGAGGGCTTAGCTACCCCCCCCTTTCCCTTGACCCCCCTCTGCCGGAAGCTACCCCCCCCCCCCTTTGGTTCCAAAGGGGGGGGGAGCTTACCAGTCCGCCCCCTCCCCCCTTTTTCGGCACTCGGGAAGCTACCCCCCCTCCCCCCCTTACGACATGGAAGGACGTGCTTAGCTACCCCCCCCTCCTTTGACCCCCCCTCTGCGGGACCCCCCCCCTTCCCTCCATGTATCTCCCCCTTGCCGGAAGCTACCCTCCCCTGCCCCCTTTCCAAAAGGGAAGTGGCGGCTTAGCTACCACCCCCTTCCCTTGAACTCCCCCTGCCGGACGATCCTCCCCCGTCGCCGTTGTCGTTGCCGTCGCTCGACGTCTTCGTACGACGCCGTCGTCTTCCTTGTCGTCGTTGTCGCCGCCGTCGCCGTCGTTGTCGCCGTCTTCCCATGACCTCGTCGTGGTCGTCACGACGAGGACGAGGTCATGCGAAGACGGCGACGGACGACGCGCGACCGACGACGACGACGACGACCCAGGGTCAGAGAGAACGAGACCACGACCCAGGGGCTGAGAAAACGAGGAAACGAAGCAGGGTCCGAGAAAACGAGATCACGGCCCAAGGGCCGAGAAAACGAGACAACGAACCAGGATCCCAAAAAACGAACCAGGGACCGAGAAAACGAGACCACGACCCAGGGGCAGAGAAACTGCGAAAACGAACCAGGGTCCGAGAAAACGAGGCCACGACCCAGGGGCCGAGAAAACGAGAAAACGAGAAAACTAGCAAGGGCACGAGAAAGCGAGAACACAACACAAGGGGCCGATAAAACTAGAAAGGGAGAAAACGAACCAGGGCCCGAAAAAACTACACTAAAACCCAGAAGCCGAGAAATGAACCAGGGTCCGAGAAAACGAAACAACGAGAACGAGAAAACGAGACAATGAACCAGGGTCCGAGAAAACGAGATAACGACCCAGGGGCCGAGAACACGAGAAGAACGTTAAAACGAACCAAGGTCCGAGCAACCGAGAAAACGCGAATATCGGTCTTAGAAAACAAAACCACGACCCAGAAACCGAGAAAACAAGAAAACGATAAAAGGAACAAGGGCCAGAGAAATCGAGACTCTAAGCAGGGGCCGAGAAAACGAGGAAACGAGAAACAAACTAGCGTCCGAGAAAACGAAACCACGACCCAAGGGCGGAGAAAACAAGAATACGAGAAAACTAGCAATGGGCCTTGAAAACTAGACCACGACCCAGGCGCCGAGAAAATAAGAAACGAGAACACGAACCAGGGTCCTAGAAAACGAGACCACGACCCAGGGGCAAAAAAAACGAGAAAACGAACCAGGGTCAGAGGAAACGAGGCCACGACCCAGGGGCAGAGGAAACGGGAAAACGAAAAAACGAACCATGGCCTGAGAAAACCAAGCCAAGACCCAGGGGCAGAACAAACGAGAAAACGAACCAGGGCTCTGGAAAACGAGGCCACGACCCAGGAGCAGAGAAAACGAGAAAACGGGAAAACGAAACGGGGCCCGAGAAAACGGGGCCACGACCGAGGGGCAGAGAAAACGCGAAAACGATGTAACAAACCGGGGTCCGAGAAAATTGGACCACGACCCAGGGGCCGAGACAACAAGAAAACGAGAAAACGAGCCAGGGTCCGAGAAGACAAGACCACGACCCAGGGGACGCTAAAACGAGAAAACAAGACAGCGAATGAGGGCCAGAGAAAACGAAAACACGACCCAAGAGCCGAGAAAACGAGAAAGCAAGACAACGAACCAGGGGCCGAGAAAACGAGAACACGAACCCAGGGGCCGAGAAAACGAAAAAACGAGAAAACGAACCGGGGCCCGAGAAACCGAGGCCACGACCCAGGGGACGAGACAACGAGACAACGAAACAACGAACCAGGGCCCGAGAAAATGAGCCCACGACGCTGGGGCCGAGAAAACGAGAAAACGAACCAGGGTCAGAGAAAACGAAGCCACAATCCAGGGGCCGAGAAACGGAGACCACGAGATGCCGAACCAGGGTCTGAGAAAACGGGACCACGACCCAGGGGCCGAAAAAAACAAAAAACTAACCAGGGTCAGACAAAACGAGACCACGACCCAGGGGCCGAGAACACGAGAAAACGAGAAAACGAACAAGGGTCCGAGGAAAAAAGGCACCACGACCCAGGGGCCGAGAAAACAAGAAAACGATATCACGAACCAGGGCCCGAAAAAAACTACACAAAACACAAAAAAACAGAGAAAACGAAAAAATGAAACAACGAACCAGGGTCCTAAAAAAACGAGACCACGATCTAGGGGCCGAGAAAGGGAGAAAACGAATCAAAGTCCGAGCAAACGAGATCACGACCCAAAGGCACAGAAAACGCGAAAACGAACCAGGGTCCGAGAAAACACGACCACGACCCGAGGGCGGAGAAAACAAGAAAACGAGAAAACTAGCAAGGGGCCGTGAAAACTGGACCACGACCCAGGCGCCGAGAAAATAAGAAACGAGAACACGAACCAGGGTCCTAGAAAACGAGACCACGACCCAGGGGACGAGAAAACAAAAAACGCGAAAACGAACCAGGCCCCGAGAAAACGAGACCACGACCCAGGGGCCGAGGAAATGAGAAAACAAGGAAACGACCCTCGACCCAAGGGCCGAGACAACGAGAAAACGAGAAAACGAACCAGGGTCCGAGGAAAACACGACCCAAAGGCCGAGATCACCAGAAAACGCTTGTTCCGAGAAAACTGGACCACGACCCAGTAGCCGAGAACACGAGAAAACGAGAAAACGAAGCAGGGTCAGAAAAAACGAGAACACCACCGGGGGGCCGAGACAACGAGAAAACGAGAACACTAACCAGCGTCCGAGAAAACAAAACCACGACCCAGGGGCCGAGAAAACGAGAAAACGAGAAAATGAAGCAGGGTCCGAGAAAACTGGACCACGACCCAGGCGCTGAGAAAACGAGAAAACGAGAACACGAACCAGGGTCAGGGAAAACGAGCCCGCGACCCAAGAGCCGAAAACACGATAAAACAAGAAACGAACCAAGAGCCGAGAAAATGAGAAAACGATAAAGGGAATCAGGGCCCGAGAAAACGAGACTACAAACCAGGGGCCGGGAAAACAAGAACACAAGAGAACGAACCAGGGGTCAACGTTATTCTCCAATGCGTTCTGTAGCGCTGCGGTGCGCACCTGTCGTCAGGGATTCCGCCATTTCGCCAGAGTCCCGGAAGGGAGGGGGGGGAGGTAGCTTCAGAACCCCCCCCCTTTGCAAAGGAGGGGGAGGGGGGTAGCTTGAAGCCGCCCTCCCCTGTGTCCAGACCAAAGAAGGAAGGAGGGGGGGTAGCTTCCGAAGCCCCCCCCCCTTTGAAAGGGAAGCCTGGGCTCACCTTTCTTCTGCTCCGGAAAACAAGGAGGGAGGGGGGGGAGAATAGCTTCGAAGCTCCCCCCCCTTTTGGCCAGGGGCCGGGCCCCCCCAGCTCAGAAGCCCTTGCAGACGGAAAGGGGGGGGGAGGGGGTAGCTTCGGAAGGCCCCCCCTCCCCCCCTTGGAGGGGGACGGGGGAAGGGAGGGTGGCTTGAAGCTGGGGCTCCCCCCTCTCTCCGCACTCCGGGCGCTGCGACGGCGCGCGCTTTCAAAGCAGCGGGCATCGTGGCGGCGGCGGCGGCGACGGCGCCGAGCGAGGCGGCGCAAAGGAGGGCGCCCGCCGAGCCGCGGCCGCGGCGGCGCCGCGCGCGGAGTCCCGCCGTCCGTGCCGCTGGCCTCCCGCGGGCCCCCGGGGCGCTCCGCGGGCTCGCTCTCGCGCGCGCGCGCGCGGGGGGGGCCCGCGCCCGTCCCGTGGGGGGGGGGGGGGGGGCCCCCGCCCCGGGGGCGGCCTCCAGTCGAGCAGGGGATCGACTCCAGGAGGGATCCGTCCTGGAACGGATCTGCCCGTCGAGCTCTCGCCGAGAAACGCGCGCATGTTTCGCAGACTTCGATGGACAATCCGGTCAGGTGTGCATCCATTGTGTGGTCCATCCCCTACTCGAGCCAGGGAAGGGCAGGGAGGCATTGGTCGTTGCTGGTGTCGCCATTGGCGTCACAGCCGTCGCCGGCGTCGCTGCCGCTGTCGACGCCGTCGTCGTCGTCGTCGTCGTCGTCGTCGTCGTCGTCGTCGTCGTCGTCGTCGTCGTCGTCGCCGTCGTCGTCGTCGTCGTCGTCGTCGTCGTGGTCGACGACGACGTCGACGAGGGAGAGGAGGCGGGTGGGAGGGGGGAGCAGGGAGAGGGCGGGGCGGGGGGGGGGGCAGGGAGGAGGGAGCAAGGGAGAGCGGGGGGTCCTCCTCCTAACGTCCTCTTCGCCCTCTCACTGAGCGGATGGCACCTGTCCACGGCCACCTCCGTGCCACCACGGCCCCACACTCTGACGAGGCCAAATTGCCAGCGCCACGTGTTCCAAGCGGCCGAAGGGCTCGGCCTCTAGACTCTAGACGCGCGCGCGCGCACCCCTCCGACCATGCCGCGCCCGGTCGCTGTGGGCGGGCGCCGCGACGCCAAAAAAACGGGCGTCGCCCCTCGGCCAGGCCGAGAAGCTGCGTCAACCCCGAGGCCTTGGCCCCGGAGCGGGCCCACGGAGGCTCCAGTCGGAGGGGGCGGCCAAGTCCCTCTGAGGAGGAGGAGGAGGAGGAGGAGGAGGAGGAGGAGGAGGAGGAGGTGGAAGAGGAGGAGGAGGAGGAGGAGGAGGCGGAGGAGGAGGAGGAGGAGGAGGAGGAGCTCGAGCCTTCCACTCGGGAAGGCGTGCGTGCTGCCTCTCCCCCCACGCCCCCCGGATCATCCGCCCGCCGGGTCCCTCCGCGCGGCAGGCGGGCCACCGCGTGCAGTGGGAGCTCGGCCACAAGGAACCTTCCACAGGAAGCCCAACCCTGAGACCCCTCAGACATCGGGCGTCTCGAAAAATCGAGACGAAGGTTCTTCGTCGTTTTCGGCCCCATCGGGGCCATCGCCGGGCTTCGGGACCGTCAAAAAAACGACTCGGGACGAACAACCGGTCCCGGGGAAGTGGTCGGGAGGTCGGGGGCCCGCGTCTCGAAAAAATTGAGACGTCGGATGTCTGGGCCCAGGGCGTCCGTTGATCCTTGGTGTGGGAGCGTCGCGCTTCCCACAGCAAAGCCATCGACACCCAAGAAACCCAGGGCACCCTGAGTCCTGCCGCGGCGCAGGTCAGGCCTGCGAAACACCGGCGGGGGGAGGGGACAGAATCTGGAGGCGGCTTTTGTGCTTGTGTTCTTGGGCGGGATAGCGCATGCCACCCAAGGGGAAAAGGGCGGGCAGCGGCGTGGGGTGACAGGAACGGCGGCTCCGCTGTGCTGGTGCTGCGCGGTGCCCGGGCCCTACCGATACCACATGGCTGCGAAAACGACGTTCTGCACAGTGGTGGGCTGGACCGTGGCAGTACCGCCATAATAGCCTGCGGGCGCCGCGGGGTGCCTGCGAGCGACCGACAACAAGAAGCCAGTGGGCAATGCACCAGCCCAGGAGCGCCACAAAGTACCTGTGAACACGGCGGTGTGATTGCGAGCATCACCGTGCGCCTGTGACCATCATAAAAGCCTGCGAGCTTCAGGGTGCGCGCGCGAGGGCCACAGAGCGTGTGATTACAATACGGCTGAGGTATAGCCTGCGAGCCCACGCATCGAAAGCGCACGGTTCCATGCATCATGTATTTCTCCAAACGCATAGGCTGCGGATGACGGGGCGGTAGCCATTGAATAGCTCAGTGATGTTGTTTCCTTCATCCATCCTTCCGTACCCCCCTTCTCCTCCTCCTTTGACCCTCCCAGTAGCCCTCGAGCACCACAACATGCCGTGGAACAACACAATGCGACTGCGATCACCAAGCGGCGAAGACAGCAAGACCCTGCCAACAATACAATCGCCTGCGTGCGCCAGGCGTACGCGAAACAGCACGTTAGACCCTGCCAGAACCAGAATTGCTTGTGAACGCCGCGGTATGTCTCTTAGGGAGAAAAGCTTGCGACGATGTCAGCAGTCCTACTGGGACCAGCAGGAGAAGGGAGCGGGGGGGGGCGGCACCTGCAGGTGATCCCAATCGGATCCCATGGGAACTGCAGGGGATCCCAGCAGGGATCTCCAGGGAATAGCAAGGGATAACCACACCCCAAAGCTGCCACTGTTACAAAACATTATGAACGGCTTTCGGGCGTTACTGTTACGCAGGAAGAAAATACGTTACGGTCGCTCGGACGTGTGCAGCAAAGCGAGCCTCTTCGAGGGGGTCCGATGCCTCAGCGTCGGCTGGACCCGCAGAGGTAGGGTCCGCACTTGGTTCATAGAAGTGAGCGCTGCAACGGCACCTGCTGGGGAAACGTCTATATCTACCGATCGATCCAGATATCCATGTATCTATCTATATCTGTATAGACACACCTATATACATACCTGTGTATATATATATATATATGAATCAATGCAGCACCCCGCAGTTGCGGATAACAGTGAAAGGGTGGGCGCGGGGTGGGTGGCGGGTGGGTCGAGGGTGGGTCGCGGCGTGGCTCGCGGGCGAAGCCGGCGACAACAGCAACAACAATCAGTTGAAGACTCTTCGCTCTCACCTGCCGCTCAACACGTATATCCCGAAACCTCGATGCCCGCCCTCTTCGTCTTCGATCGTACCTTTGTGGGGACATATTTTCCTTACCTGCCACGTGTACCTGGCGCAGCCCCCAAAACAGGAAAGGGAGGACGGATGGAAGGGGGAACGAGAAGGATGGAACACGGGAGAGGTTCGGAGAGGCGGCTCGGAACAGAAAACACGTGGACCAGGCGCTGCGCGAGGTGGAGGCGGAGGAGGCGGCGGCGCTGGCGGCCGAGGGCGGCGCGACCACCCCTAAGTGGAGCGAGATGGACGAGGAGGAGGCCGAGAGGCGCGGCGCGGACCGCTTGGGGCTGGACTTCGACCCGCTGGCGCCGCCGTGAGCGCGGCGCTGTTAGGGTCCGATCGGGCAAGTAGACCCTAACGGGCGGGTCGGGAAGTCGGGCCCATGCGGCCAGGTCGAACAGGCGGGTGGTTGAATGGCTGAAGGGTGGGTGCTGCACGAATTGCGAGGAGGTTTCGAGCGATAGCCCGATTCCCAAGTCCTCCTCCTCTCCTCCTCCTCCTTCTCCTCCTCCTCCTTCTCCTCCTCCTCCTTCTCCTCCTCCTTCTCTTCCTCCTTCTCCTCCTCCTCCTTCCCCTCCCCCTCGCCCGGGTGCCCCCTTTACCCTCCTCCCTGCCCCGGGAGTACGTAGATACATAATCCTGAGCGAGAGCGGGAGCGCGATCCCAGACCGTGGAGGGCGAGGCGTGTGGATCAATGGTGAGGACAGCTCCTCCTCCTCCTCCTCCTCCTCCTCCTCTCTCTCCTCCTCCCTCCTCCTCCTCTCCTCCTCGTCCTCGTCCTCGTCCTCCTCCTCCTCCTCTTCCTCCTCCTCCCTCCCTCCTGCTCCTCCTCCTCCTCCTCCTCCCTCCCTCCTGCTGATTTCTGCATGAATTGTGAGGCAGTCCCGCGCGAGAGCGCGATGTCTCAATGACTTGTGACGAAATATATTCGGGGAGACGTAAGACCCGGGTACGGGGGACTCGGAAATCCCCGACGAGGTCGTCAAAAAAATGACGAGGCCGAGCCTGCATTTTGACGAGGCCTCCCGCTGCAGACATCCCACGAAACTCCTCCTCGTCAAAATCCGAGGCGCGGTCGTCAAAAAACGGTGGCGAACCCGAGTCCCGGCAAACCCGGGTCTTACGCTCCCCCGATATATAGCGGGAGCCGCTGTTGTTGCAAACCGGGGGCCAACGACACAGCTTGGTGACCGCAGACGCTCTCTGGCAAAAAAAACCAGGTGGCAGCCCGGGGAGGAAAACCTTCACAACAAGACAGTAGAAAAGACCGAAGGGGGATCAATCATGGAATTTGTTTAGCAGATCGTAACGGAACACAACAACAAACAGTTCACCCGAATGCCCTATGATTCGATATGCAGCATGCATCCATCATGATAGCTCCCCCCAACGTCTCCAGCCAGGATGGCACATCCCCTTCGCACTCGCTCTGCCGATGCCTTGCCCCTGGGTATCACCACGCCCGAGTGGCCCAAAGGACCCCTTATGAGAGCCCCCACAGCCTCTCAGAGAAGTTTCGGAACCCTTTTGTGGGGATCGTGAAGACGACGAGGACGACGGGGTCGCCGCCGCGGGCTCTCGGGCCGCCCCTGGCACGCGGAGCGCGCCAGGGAGCGGGAGCGTGTTGAGCGGGAGCGTCGTTGTTTGCAGGGGGGGCCGCTTGCGGCGCCGAGGCGGGAGCCCCAGTCCTGAGTAAACAATGGAAGAATCGAGCGCGAGCGCTGGTTTTGTGGGAAGGCCAGCTTTCGGCGGCGAGCGAGAGCCCCGGTTCCGAGTAGAAATGAAGGAAGTACCGAGCGGGAACGTTGTTGTTGTTGCTGCTGTTGTGGTTGAACTCTCATTCTTAAAGAATAATTGCTGTTGTTCCCCTTGAGTTTTTCAATTGAAGTGCCCCCCCCCCGGGGCTCGCACCTTGTTATTTGTCAAAAAAAAATATTCCTGCTCAAACTGGCCCCCTGGCGCCCGGGTTACAACAACAACGGCTCCCGCCTGAGACTTCCTCACAATTTACCCAGGACCCCCGCTCCCGCCCGAGACTTCCTCGCATCTTATTTAAGAATCGCGCTCTCGCTTGGGACGTCCTTGCGATTTATTAAGGAATCGCTCCTCCTGCGCTCTGGAGTCACGCTCTCGCTGGAGACTCGTTTGCAATTTACTGAATAATAGCGCCCTTGCGTTGTCTTGCAATTTACTCCAGCGCCGCGATCCCGACACCCAGGCACCCAGGAGTCGCGCTCACGCTTAGGACTCCTTCGCACATTACCTAGGAATCGGGATCTCGCTGCCCTTCGTGGCCCCGTTGCAGCCCTTCGTGGCCCCCTCGCTTTGTCGCGTGGCCCCGTTGCAGTCCTTCGTGGCCCCCTCGCTTTGTTTCGTGACCCCGTTGCAGCCCCTCGTGGCCTCCTCGTTGCCTTTCGTGGCCCCGTTGCAGCCCTTTGTGGCCCCCTCGTTTTGTTTCGTGGCCCCGTTGCAGCCCTTCGTCCCGTCCGTACCCTCCGCGGCCCAACATACGTATGCCCTTCATGGCCCCCGCTCGTTCGCGCCCGTTGTGGCCCCATGTGCATGCCCTTCGTGGCCCCGCTGTCGCCGTTTGTGGCCCCCTCATTGTCCTACGTGGCCCAGGTGCTACCCTCAGTGGCCCCATCGTTGCCTTCTGTGGCCCCGCATTATCTGCCCTTCGTGGCCCACGCTCGTTCGCGCTCTTCGTGGCCCCATACGCATTCCCTTCGTGTCCCCGCTGTCGCCCTTCGTGGCCTACTTCGTGTCCTTCGTGGCTTTGCTGTCGTTCTCTCTCGCTCTCGCGTTCGCTCGTCGTCGTCGTCGTCGCCGTCGCCGTCGTTGCCGTCGTCGTCGGCGTCGTCGTCGTCGTCGTGGTCGGTCCCCTGTCCGTCCCTCTTGGAGTCGGGTCGACGGTCCGCGGCCGCCCCGCCGATCAGCGCTGCCGCTGGCCAGGCCGACGGTCCGCGGCCGCCCCGCCGTTTGCCGGGGCCCGGCCTGCAGGGAAGAAAGGTATGCCCCCCAAAAGGGGTTCGATCGAAGACGAAAAGGGCGGGTATCGAGGCTTTGGGAAATTCGCGTTATTCGACACTCGAGCAGATAAGGGCGAACAGTCTTAAAATGATTGTTGTTATTGGTGTTGTTGGGGCGCCGATTTCGGTTCCAGCTGTTCACCGCCGCCTCGACGAGGTCCACCATCGACACGATGCTGTCGGTTCGGGCCTGCGCATTCGCCTGCGCATGGTCCAAGTAAGACACTGCAAGTTCCAATTTCCCGATATTGTCAATGGGCGTCCGTAGCAAGTTGTCTGTGTGAGACAGCGATGCAGGATCAGGATGCTCAGCGCGATCATGATGATCAAGATGACGATCTAAACGACATTCTACAACCGCCACGGGCATGCCAGTGGAGCCGGCGGGACCCAATGGATTAGATTGTACTAGGTGCTGCGGCTGGCCAGCCCCAGCTGGTGAGGCAGGTTGGGCCTCCTCGACGCTCACGAAAGATGCGCCGCTGGTGACTCCCAGTTGCCCCTCTACACCGTTATCCTTCTGATGTCCAATAAGTGCGGGTACCGATCCCGCTGGGGCAAGTGCGGGTGCCGATCCCGATGCGGCTGGTGCGGGCCCCGATCCCGCTGGGGCCGGTGCGGGTGCCAATCCCGCAGCCGGCGTCCGACTTAGAGCTGAGGCGCCCGAGCGGGCCTTCCTGCCAAAATCAGACATCACAAGGAATCCCACACAATCGCCCCTCCGTAGGTGGGCAGTGCGGCCGGGGTTGGCCGTGTGGCAGGCCAAGCAATGTCCGCCACCAGCCGGCGTCCTGCCTACAGAGCTGGCCCGTTGTCTGGATGGTCCCGGTTCAGGGTGTGCTGGTGGAGGTGCTGGCAGTGTTGGCTGTGCGGGCTGGTCACAAAGAGCTGGAGTGTGGTCAGGTGCGGTGGTGTTCATGTTAGGTCGGGCCTGTCCCCCACAGGGGGATTTTGAGCAACAAATGAAAAATACCCAAAAACATGCCCCCGAATGGAAACAAAAGCATCCCAAAATCGTCCGCTGACTATTTCTTGACTATTTTGGAGTATCCCCTTCCGTAGAGGGACAAGCCCGCCTTACTGTTCACAGCTCCCGCAACCATGCCTTTCGCCAGGTGGACCGTGCTGCCCACGACAAGGGCTGCTGCTCCACCGATCGCTGTGCCGACCGCTGCGGCTGCGCCCAGGGCCGCCGTGGCTCGGTCTCTCCACGGGGCCAGCTGGTGGATGTAGAGCTCTTCTGCCAGTCCTGTCGGGGACGGCCAAGAAGGGGGTGCCCAAGAGGGGGGGGTGCAAATCATGGCTGGCGGCATCCCCAGGGGGGGGCCAGGGAACGCATTGAAACAAGAAGAGGCGCCATGAGATCTAAGAAATATCATGGCCCACGCCATGATATCCCCCCCCCCCCCAGTCATCACCCCCCTCTATGCCGCCCCCGATCCTGGCGCCGCACCTGGGTAGAGCAATCGGAATATTCTTTGATGACGTCGAAGATGCAGTCGCCGCAGAGCGGGAACTCCAGGAAGAGTTCCAGCCACGGGCGGTGGACGTGCCCGAGCTTCCCGCACTTCGAGCACGTGGCTGGCTCGGTCGCTGGGTGTTGGCACACCTGGCACGTCATGGTAAAGCCGTGCAGTATCGCCCGACTCGTGGCAGGTAGCATCGTGCGGCCTGGGCTCATAACTCTGGTGATATGATCCCGGACGCCTGGCTGGTCAGGACCGGGGCCGCTCCCCCGGAGCGCCAGTGGCAAGTCGACGATACCTGGATTACCATGGGCGGTCTGCGGGGGTTCGGCGTTGGATTGGACCGCACTGCAGACTCGAAGCTTCCGTCGCAGACGTTGCAGAGTGAAAGGGAATGGGGAGAGTATGGAGATGAGGACGTCGACGAAGAAGTGCGGTTTTTGACGGCGCTGCCGGAATGCTGCTTCGCTTACGCTCCTCGCCCTGGCGGGCGGGGTTTTCTTCGGCTCCGCTCCCGAATTCGCTCAGGCAAGGAACCGCGCGGGCACCGCCCAGAGCAGCCAGCACGCCCTAACGACGGCGGACAAAGGGAGAGCAGGTCCCCCGATGCCTGGCTGCTGGCCTCAGGAGGTCCAAAACATATCCACCTCAAGAGGCCATGCACTCGAATTCTCAGGAAGTGTGGCCCAAAGCAGGCTAGCATGAGCCTCTCGGCCCATCACGTGTGAAACTGCTCTCGCTGGAGAATTCCTCCTAGACTTGTTTGACTAGATGCTTACAGGGAATGCTTGTAGGCATCCGTGAAGAGGGAACACGGGACGAAAAGGTGTATTGCAGTATTGTTGCAGCGTTGTAGACCCGGGATGCGTCAAAGTTGGCCTGAGGCTGCTATCCCACTTATCGGGGTTGCTGACCTAGGGTGCACGGTGCAAGTTATCGTGCCTGCGCCGCTCTCTACGTATGCGCGCGCGCATGCGCCACTGGACGTTCTACATGCTACTGCTATCCTACCCTGCTGTGTGACAGGGGGGGCGTGGATTTGTCCGCCCAGGCGTGTCCTCACGAGCACCGGGCAACTCAGGCCCGAACGAGGCTCTCACAAAGCGGGGACGGCCTCCGAACTCGAACTTGCTCGTACGCGTGCTTCACGCTCGGGCGCGCTCAATTCACACATCCTCTGGTGTGCTAGCTCTGGCACGCATGCACAAACAAGACGAGGCAAGGCAGATGTGGCGAACCATCGTGGTACAGAACGGGAAGCAGGGCGCGACGCCATGCGCTGCATGGTCCCACACGGCGAAACACCGCATGCCTAGCCGTTGTTTTGTTTTCTCTCTTTCTCTCTCTCTCTCTCTCTCTCTCTTTCTATATATATACATATATATACATATATATATATATATATTAAGAATAATTATTATGAAAACAATAGCAATAATAATGATAACAACAGCAATCACCACAATAATACATCGTGTGGGGGCGAGGGCCTCCGACCCGTCGGCCCCTGGCGGTCGGGTTGCGCTCGGGATGCCCCCTCTTAGCTGGTTATAAAAATCGTGCGGGGCGAGGGCCTCAGACCCGTCAGCCCCTGGCGCTCGGGTTGCGCTCGGGCTGCCCCCTCGTGGGCGCACGGCGCGCGCACGCGCAGTGGGCAGCAGGCGGCTCTCAGGAGGGCACACCGCGGGGCGGCAGCCTCGGCCAGCGGGCTGCGCCACCCCGTGTTGTCTGCCAGGGGAAGGAGGAGGAGGAGGAGGAGGAGGAGGAGGAGGAGGAGGAGGAGGAGGGGGAGGAGGAAGAGGAGGAGGAGGAGGGGAGGAGGAGGAGGAGGAGGAGGAGGAGGAGGAGGAGGAGGAGGAGGAGGAGGAGGAGGAGGAGGAGGAGGAGGAGGAGGAGGAGGAGGAGGAGGAGGAGGAGGAGGAGGGAGGAGGAGGAGGAGGAGGAGGAGGAGGAGGAGGAGAGAGGAGGAGGAGGAGGAGGAGGAGGAGGAGGAGGAGTCCTGACGGTCTCGCTGCACGTCGCGCTCACCCTTGAACTCGCATGGCGCTGCGCACCTCTGCGGGGTTCGGGGAGGAGAGCCAAGAGGCGGAGAAGGAGGAGGAGGACAAGACGTTTCGAGGAGCCGAGAGGCGGAGGAGGAGGAGAAGGAGAATGAGGAGGAGGACAATGAGGAGGAGGAGGAGGAGGAGGAGGAGGAGGAGGAGGATGAGGAGGAGCAGGAGGGGATGAGGGAGGGCGCAGGCGCGAGGGACGAGAAAAAAGAGGCATGTCCGGCTGGCCCTGGCTGGCCCTTGGCCGGCGCAACGTCCTGGCTCTGCGCGCTTTCGACGCGAAGGTTGCGGGAAGTCGGCTGGCCATCACGCAACCGCCCAAGCTTTCGAATTCAAAGACTTTGTCTCGGCAGTGAGCTGCCTTGCGGAGGGGTCGAGTGGCAGGCTTTTGAGAGAACGATGGAGCAGGAGGAACAACGAGGATCGCTGAGGAGCCTACCAATGGGGGCCGCGATGGCCGTGCGAGCAGAAGGGATTCTATTAATAGTATCATGGTTCTAATACATAATGTTGTACAAAAGTTGGATGCAAGGGCGACCGCCCAACCTCCACGACCCCCCACCCAACTGCTCCTCTCTTCTCCTCCTCCTCCTCCTCCTCCTCCTCCTCCTCCTCCTCCTCTTTCTCCTCCTCATCCTTCTCCCGCCCCCCCCCTATCTGCAGCGTCTCAGACATCGGAGCGGCTCCAAGAATTCCGCCGCATGGACACCTGCTGCGGGAACGCCCTCAACTCCGACTGCGCAGGACACCCAACATCTGCATCGGCCCCCCGGCCGATCGCGTCTGCCAGTGCGACGTTGCCCCCGACCTCGTCGTCGCCGCTCTGCTTTATTGGGACGGCCCCTGGCTCGCGGCTGCACGTCGAACACACGAAGATCCCCGCGACGGTACGGCACAGTCCGCTCAACGCAACGTCATTCGGGAACCTGTGCAAGGCAGTGTTGTTCAGAAGAATCACCACTACAGCATTTGACCCCCAGATAGCAGAACACAATCCTGCCAAAGGATATGCCAAAGCTTTCGCAATGCAAAAGGTACCAACATCATGTAGCAGAGCCAAACAACCGAGCACAGCAAAACATGACATACCTGTCTTGCCATTCATACCACCACGTACGACACTGCCCAACACGGCTGCAAGAGACAACGTCTGACACCGGATCACGAAACTGGCGGCGGCTGAGGTACCTTTGGATCCGAGACGCATCAAGATGGCCGCCGTGGCAAACAACAGCATGTTGACAAGACTCAAGGCCATTGCTACAGGTTCGATCGACAACGCCGCTACGGCCGAGGAGGAGACAACATTCCCGACCAGGCCAAGGACAATGCCGAACACTCCAGAACGGCTCACCACCTCCCCCGCGAACAGGTAGAAGTATATGCTGATGACGACCGCGTCGCTGCTCACAATGGTCAGCAGAGGACCCCCATCAGTCAGGTCTTGCTCGAGGACGTGGCGCTGCACGCTGAGGGCCAGGAATTGGACTGCTCCAACCAGAAGGATTGGCACGGAGGGAACGCCGTCCTTCAGTCCCAGGACCTCGTGGTACTCGCAGGCGAGGGCCCTACCGCCAGGGCGGGTGAGCAGGGTGTACCTAAAGAGAGAGGAGAGCAGCCCCGACATGATGCACATGAACTCGATCGCGCCCGCGCGGTCAATCGCGGCCTGGCTGCTGAAGGTCAAGGTCTCGTCCTTGGAAGCGCAACAACCAGCATGAGCATACTTCCTCGGAGGTGCGCCGACCCCCCCCCTTCTCCGCGCGGAACTCCGAGAGACGGTGCTTCTGCCGGCTTCTCTTCCTCGAGTCCTGGAGCACGCCCGTCGACCAGTGCGCCAGCCCGAAGGCCATGCAGGCGCCGAGGGTCTACGAGATCGCGGCGTACGCCTGCCCGCGCGTCGTGGGCTTCTCAGATCTTCGCCCGTGCCTTGGCTGCCCGCGGCGTCGGGGCCCAGGCGGTGCGGGTGGAAGCGGATGAACTGCCAGACGAAACTGCCGAGCGTCACGAGCGCAATGCCGACGTGGGCCGAACCCACGGAGAAACGCATGGCGGGCTACAAGAAACTGAGGTGCTCCGATGGGGCAAGAAAGCTGAAGAACTACGCCGGGGATGAGATGCAACAGCTTGAACAAAAATGGAGAATTACGGATGCGGCCCAACTCAGGGGCCTCGGAGAGCCACGTGTGGAATCCATATCTAAGACGCGTCGGGAGTAATTAGATCGTATCTCTCGCGACTGAGTTCCCAAAACTGCCTGAGCTCACAGTCTGGTTTAGTCGCTCTTGTGATCCTGGTAATCCTGGTAGTTCTCCTCCTTGATCCTCCTCGATCCTCGGTCATCAATGCTCCTCCTCCTCCTCGATCCTCCTCGTCCTCCTCCTACTCCTCCTTCTCCTCCTTCTCCTCCTCCTTCTCCTCTTCCTCCTCCAAATTCGATCGTAACCCCTTGGGGATATATCTTCCTTACCTGCCACGCGCATGTCGTGCAGCCCGTAAGATAAGGAATGAAAGGACGGATGAAAGGGGGAGGAAGAAGGATAGAACACGATAGAGATTCGAAGGATAGGGGCTTGGAGCAGAAACAAAAAACATGGCAGAACCAGACGAGCACATCGGGCGGGCAGACCCTAGAGGGCGGGTCGGGAAGGCGAGTCCAGGCGGCCAGGTCGAGCAGACGGGTTGCTGAAGCGTGAGCCCTGCATGAATCACAAGGAAGTCTCGAACGATAGCGAAAGCGTCATTCCTGAGTGTCGAAGGTGCGGCGTCTGAATAATTTGCGAGGAGGTCCCACGTGAGAGCGCGATTCCTGCATACATGCTAAGGAAGTCGCGTGCGAGAGCGCGATTTTGCAAAAAACTGTGAGGAGGTATCAGGCGGGCGCTGTTGTTGTTGCAGCTCGAGGCCCAACAGCGCAGTTTGAGCAGGAAAACTTCCCCTGATTCCCTACCTAGGCTCTGCCTAGAAGGGTTCTTATTCTCTGGGCTTAAAGGGGCCGGGCAGTGGAAAGCGCCCTGGGCGGTTCCCCCAGTATCCGCCCCACGGTTCCCCCAGTTACGTCCCCTTAGCTTAGCGTTGCTTATCTCATCTTAGCTTAGCTTATTTCATCTGAGCTTAGTTTAGCTTCATCTTAGCCCATATTTATCTAAGCTTAGCATAGCTTAGCTTAGCTTAGCATAGCGCAGCGCTGCATTATCATAGCATATCATAGCATAACATAGCCACGTGTAGCATACCATATCATAGCATAGCATATCATAGCATAGCACAGCATAGCGCAGCATAGCATAGCATAGCATAGCACATCATAGCATCGCATAGCGCAGTTTAGCACAGCATGCGTAGCATAGCTTAGCATAGCACAGCGCAGCATGACATATCATCGCATAACATAGCATAGCATAGCATAGCGCAGCATAGCATAGCATAGCATAGCATAGCGTAGCATAGCATAACATAGCATAGCACAGCATAGCGCCGCATAGCATAGCATAGCATAGCATAGCATAGCACAGCATAGCATTGCATAGCGCAGTTTAGCATAGCATGCGTAGCATAGTTTAGCATAGCACAGCGCAGCATGACATATCATCGCATAACATAACATAGCATAGCATAGCGCAGCATAGCATAGCATAGCATAGCATAGCATAGCATAGCATAGCATAGCATAGCGCAGCATAGCATGGCATAGCATAGCATAGCATAGCAACTAATGCTGCTTTCCTAGGGGCTCCAACTTCTAGGTAGGGTCGCACTGGGGTAATTAAATCATGGTGCGGGCCCCGAGGGGGGCACTTTAATTGAATAACGCAATGTGCACCGGAGGGGGGACCAGTAATAATTATTCCTCAAGAATGAAATCTCGATCCGCACCGCGGGACCCCCACTTCAACCACGCGCCCAGGGACGGTAAATGACCGTTCGGCCCCCTCCCTCTGTTTATACCGCCACCCCCCCCCAAGCTTCGCCCGGGGTTCGCCCTTGCCACGATCCCAAAGCGACTCCAGCCGCGGCGACAAGCCCCATCCCCCCGCAGAAGGCCCAAGAGTTATGTTGCGCCCATCGTACTTAAAGACCACATCCCAGAAATAATTTCGAGCTCGCGGAAGAGTATCGAAAGAGTGTCGAAAGAGTGTCGAAACAGTGTCTCCCAGGGCCCGACACGTGAAAACCCTCGAGCCGGAAAACCGGAGAAAAACCTCAGGACCCGTTTCCCTCAAGACCCGCTTCCCCCATTGCGAAGGAGCGGATGTCCCTGGCATCTGGCGACCTGATTTCTCAATCCGCGGCTCCACAACATCTCGCCTGGGGCCATCTCGCGTGCTGGGCTCATTTCTGACGGGACCTGCGCCCGAACACGGCTCTCCCGCGAGGGCCGAGCTCTGAAAGATCCCGCCGGTTGGGACAATCACCTCGTCGGAGATGAGCTCTAAGAACAAGGCGGCTCTCGAATCTCTTTATGATGGCTTCCGCTAAAAAATGCAGAACGTGAGCTTTAACAGGAGGAGGAGAAGGAAGAGGAGGAGGAGAAGGAGGAGGAGGAGGAGGAGCAGGAGGAGGAGGAGGAGGAGGAGGAGGAGGAGGAGGAGGAGAGGGAGGAGAGGAGGAAGAGGAGAAGGAGGAGGAGGAGAATGAGGAGGACGAGGAGGAGAGGGGGAAAGGGAGGAGGAAGGAGGAGGAGAGGAGGAGGAGGAAGGAGGAGGAGGAGAGGAGGAGAGAAAGGAGGAAGGAGGAGGAGGAGGAGAGGAGGAGGAGGAGGACCCCCCCCCCCGTGGCCGGGCGCACAGCGCGGCTGGGCGGTGCAGCAGGCCAGGCGCTCACGTAGGGCGAGGTCGAGCGGTCCTTCGCTGGCGCGGGCGCGCGCGCGAGCACGTGGGCGGCCTGCAGAGCCCGTCGAGGCCGTCGGCTGCGCATCGACCGCAGTGCAGAGAGGCAGCGAAGAATGCGTGTAGTAATGCACATGCACGACAGGTTGCGCGTGCGTATACAGGTGCATGCTGATATGTGAAGTGGCGTGTCTGCTTTGATCTGTTATATATATATATATATATGTATGTATATATATATATATGTATGTGAACATATACACACGAATATATCACAGTGAAGGGCCGAACGGTCATTCACTGTCCCTGGGTGCCTGGCTGAACTGAGATTTGTTGCGTTGATGTTGTTGTTGCTGTTGGTGTTGTCGTTGGTGTTGTCGTTGTCGTCGTCGTCGTTGTTGTCGTTGTTGTTGGCGGTGCTGTTGTTAATGTTGATGTTGTCGTTGGTGGTGTTGTTGAGTGTCATTTACTCAACAATTATTGTTGTTGGATCCCCCCAAGCGCTTTGGCGCTCTCGCCTCGGCGCTGGCTATATTTTCATTGAAAATGAGCTCACCCTCGAGCGGGTTGGGGGGGCGCCAAAACAGGCCCCCCAACAACAACAACAACAACAACAACAACAACAACAACAACAACAACAACAACAACAACAATTACTAGCACGTGGGGACACTCCGTTCTCACCAGTGCCAGGGTTTTCATAGGAGGCGGGCAATACCCCCACTTTGTGGGGGGGCCGGTTCAAGCTCTACCAAATTTCCAAACGACTCTTCGCCACCACCCACACCCAGCTTCCCGCCCTATGACGTTCGGACACTTCACTTCGTGGCATGCGGACGACCGTGGCTACTATTCAGGGCCCCGCGGCCGACGACGACGGCGTGCGCGCGCGAAGAAAAAACGAATGTGTCCCGCATGGTATTATTTGACAGGGATGATGGCCCTGGCAGGTGCGCAACCGTTGTTGCAGAAGTTCGAAAAGTTGCTCGCAAAAGCCCGTTTGACAGAAATGTTTAAAAAGTGTTGGGTTTCCTACGAATCCGCAAGAGCGCGCGGGATGAGATTTTGACATTTTTTTGTTGAAAAACCATTGGTTTTTTGATGTTTTTATGTTAAAATCGCTACGAACACTAAGGTTTTGGAAGGATTTCGTCTTGCGCGCGCGAATGTCCACTTTACCTTATTTTTTGCAAGGGATTCTTGAAGTTTGATTATGTTAGAACAAGAAATGTCATTTTATAGTGTTTTTTGCAAGGGAAAGCGGGCGTCAACAAAACAACCGGATCTGGATCACATCGTTTTACCTGAGGCTTCCTCACGAAAATGATGAAAATGTGGCTGCGGCCTAGGCGCGGCGGGGGGGGCGCGCACCAGGGGCCCCAACAATAATTATTCTTTAGAAGTAATAATGTTCAACAACAACAACAACAACAACGACGACGACAACAACGACGACGACAACAGCAACAATCATTTGAAGACTGTTCGCTCTTATCTGCTCGAGTGTCCGTTGAAGCGTATTTCCCAAACCCTCGATACCCGCCCTCTTCGTCTTCGATCGTACCCCTTTTGGGGGGTAAACATTTCTTCCCTGCAGGCCGGGCCCCGGCAAGCGGCGGGGCGGCCGCGGACCGTCGGCCTGGCGAGCGGCAGCGCTGATCGGCGGCAACCCGACCCCAAGAGGGACGGACAGGGGACCGACCACGACGACGACGACGACGACGACGACGACGAGCGAAAGCGAGAGCGAGAGAGAACGACAGCGGGGCCACCAAGGTCACGAAATAGGCCACAAAGGGCGACAGCGGGGACACGAAGGGAATGCGTATGGGGCCACGAAGAGCGCGAACGAGCGGGGGCCACGAAGGGCAGATAATGCGGGGCCACCGAAGGCAACGACGGGGCCACTGAAGGTAGCAACTGGGCAACGTAGGAATGCGAGGGGGCCACGAAGGGCGACAGCGGGGCCACGAAGGGCATGCACATGGGGCCACGACGGGCGCGAACGAGCGGGGGCCACGAAGGACATACACATATATTGGGCCGCGGGGGGCAAAGACGGGGCCACTGAGGGCAGCAACGGGGCCACGAAGGGCAGCGAGGGGGCCACAAAGGGCGACAGCGGGGCCACGAAGGGCATGCCTCCTATGGGGCCACGACGGGCGCGAACGAGCGGGGGCCACGAAGGGCATACATGGTCCCGGGCTCTGGGCCCACGGGCCCCCCCCCCCCCCAGATGGTATGGTCCCAGGATTCCTCTGGCCCCCCCCCCAGATGGTATGGTCCCAGAGACGACGACGACGACGACGACAACGACGGCGACGACTACGACGACGGCGACGACGACGACGACGGCGACGACTACGACGACGACGGCTGCGGCGGCGACGACGCTGGCGGCGGCGGCGGCGACGACGACGATGACGACAATGACGACGGCGACGACGACGATGACGACGACGACGACGACGATGACGACGACGACGACGACCTCTGCACCACCACAGCACCACACCACATCCACAGGGGGGGGGAGGGGGGCACCGCAGCGCAGCACCACGCCACGCCCACCTCTGAACCACCACAGCACCACACAACATCCACAGGGGGGGGGAGCACCGCAGCGCAGCACCACTCCACGCCCACTCGGGGGGGGGGGGGGGGCAAGCCCTGGACCATACATATATGGGGCCACGAAGGGCAGCAACGGGGCCACAAAAGGGTGCAACGGGGCCACCCAGGGCAGCAAGGGGGCCACGAAAGGCTGCATTGGGGACACGAAGGGCGACAGCGGGGGGGCCACGAAGGGAGACAGCGGGGCCATGAAGGGCAGCGAAGGGGGCCACGAAGGGCCGCAACGGGGCCACGAAGAGCAGCGAGGGGGCCACGAAGCGCTGCAACGGGGCCACGAAGGGCAGCGAGGGGGCCACGAAGGGCTGCAGCGGGGCCACGAAGGGCAGCGAGGGGGCCACGAAGGGCTGCAACGGGGCCACGAAGGGCAGCGAGGGAGCCACGAAGGGCTGCAACGGGGCCGCGAAAAGCAGCGAGATCCCGTTTCCTAAAGAATCTGTGAGGGAGTCCTAAGCCTGAGCGCGACTCCTGGTTGCCTGAGTGTTGGGAGCGCGGCGCTTGAGTAAATTGCGGGAGATTCCAACGCAAGGGCGCTATTCTTAAGTTAATTGCAAGCAAGTCTCCAGCGAGAGCGCGACTCCAGAGCGCCGAGAAAACGATTCCGAAATAAATTGTCAGGAAGTCCGAAGCGAGAGCGCGATTCCTGAATCAAATGCGAAGAAGTCTCAGGCGTGAGCGGGGGTCCTGGCTAAATCGTGAGGAACTCTCAGGCGGGAGCCGGTGTTGCTGGATGCTACCTGGAGGCCCCATTCTACCTTGCTGTCCCTACCCTCTTGTACGGACCTTAGCTGGAGGCCCCATGGGGGGGGGGAAACGGGAAACGGGAAACGGGAAACCCCTCCGGCTTCATAATACAAAAGAATACGGATTCCAGAACGACCCTTCCACCTCCGCCCTGGAGTCGACCACGCAAACGCGAGGGAGCACCAGCGAGGCTCCAGCAACCATAGGGAACCCTAGGACATCCATAGGAAATCCAAAGGAATCCGTGGGCAACCCTGGGGAATCCATAGGGAACCCTAGGGAATCCATAGGGAACCCTAGGGCATCCATAGGGAACCCTACGGAATCCGTAGGGAACCCTGTGGAATCCATAGGGAACCCTAGGGAATCCATAGGGAACCCTAGGGAATCCATAGGGGGCCCTAGGGCATCCATAAGGAACCCTACGGAATCCATAGGGATCCCTAGGGCGGACAGGTAGTAGTAGTAGTAGTAGTAGTAGTAGTAGTAGTAGTAGTAGTAGTAGTAGTAGTAGTAGTAGTAGTAGTAGTAGTAGTAGTAGTAGTAGTAGTAGTAGTAGTAGTAGTAGTAGTAGTAGTAGTAGTAGTAGTAGTAGTAGTAGTAGTAGTAGTAGTAGTAGTAGTAGTAGTAGTAGTAGTAGTAGTAGTAGTAGTAGTAGTAGTAGTAGTAGTAGTAGTAGTAGTAGTAGTAGTAGTAGTAGTAGTAGCAGTAGTAGTAGTAGTAGTAGTAGTAGTAGTAGAAGTAGTAGTAGTAGTAGTAGTAGTAGTAGTAGTAGTAGTAGTAGTAGTAGTAGTAGTAGT
>CAUYUJ010014091.1:216048-238548 GCA_963575745.1 Prorocentrum cordatum
TTCGGGGCGCGCATGTGCCCAGCATGGTGCAATTGTGCCATACAATACATAATACAGAGAGACGAATGTGTCCCGCATGGTATTATTTGACAGGGATGATGGCCCTGGCAGGTGCGCAACCGTTGTCGCAGAAGTTCGAAAAAGTTGCTCGCAAAAGCCCGTTTGACAGAAATGTTTAAAAAGTGTTGGGTTTCCTACGAATCCGCAAGAGCGCGCGGGATGAGATTTTGACATTTTTTTGTTGAAAAACCATTGGTTTTTTGATGTTTTTATGTTAAAATCGCTCCGAACACTAAGCTTTTGGAAGGATTTCGTCTTGCGCGCGCGAATGTCCACTTTACCTTATTTTTTGCAAGGGATTCTTGAAATTTGATTATATTTGAACAAGAAATTTCATTTTATAGTGTTTTTTGCAAGGGAAAGCGGGGGGGAACAAAACAACCGGATCTGGATGACATCGAATTACCTGAGGCTTCCTCACGAAAATGATGAAAATGTGGCTGCGGCCTAGGCGCGGCGGGGGGGGCGTGCACCAGGGGGCCCAACAATAATTATTCTTTAGAATTAATAATGTTCAACAACAACAACAACAACAACAACAACAACAACAACAACAACAACAACAACAACAACAACAACAACAACAACAACAACAACAACAACAACAACAACAACAACAACAACAACAACAACAATCACTTTACCCGAACGCTCAGTGTTCTCACCAGTGCCAGGGTTTTCATGCGACGC
Organism: Prorocentrum cordatum; assembly: GCA_963575745.1. Taxonomy (NCBI): domain Eukaryota; class Dinophyceae; order Prorocentrales; family Prorocentraceae; genus Prorocentrum; species Prorocentrum cordatum. The sequence goes on from CAUYUJ010014091.1 coordinate 216,799, forward strand.
CAGCCAATACCCCCACTTTGTGGGGGGGCAGTGCAAGCTCTACCAAATATCCACACGACTCTTCGCCACCACCCACACCCAGCTTCCCGCCCTATGACGTTCGGACACTTCACTTCGTGGCCTGCGGACGACCGTGGCTACTACACTGGCGTGGAGTACACACCCACAGAAGTTGTTAAGCCTACGTTCGTACACCCACAGAAGTTGTTAAGCCTTGTTAACCCACAGAAGTTGTTAAGCCTTCCACAGAACATCTGTTGCATATGATGCATATGGTACATGATACACATGATACACACGATACGTACTCACAAGATAGTTGATCACATCTGGTTTTTGGAGATTTCGGCGTGCGCGCGCGAAGAAAAAACGAATGTGTCCCGCATGGTATTATTTGACAGGGATGATGGCCCTGGCAGGTGCGCAACCGTTGTCGCAGAAGTTCGAAAAAGTTGCTCGCAAAAACCCGTTTGACAGAATTGTTTAAAAAGTGTTGGTTTTCCTACGAATCCGCAAGAGCGCGCGGAAGGACATGTTGACAATTTTTTCTTAAAAAACCATTGGGTTTTTGATGTTTTTATGTTAAAATCGTTACGAAACCTAAGGTTTTGGAAGGATTTCGTCTTGCGCGCACGAATGTCCACTTTACCTTATTTTTTGCAAGGGATTCTTGCAATTTGATCAAGTAAGAACAAGAATTTTCATTTTATAGTGTTTTTTGCAAGGGAAAACGGATTACAACAAAACAACCGGATCCGGACACAATCCACTTTTCTGAAGCTTTCGCTAGAAAATGAAGGAAATGAGGCTGCGGCCTAGGTTTTGGAGGGGGGTCGCGCACCAGGGGTCTCAACAATAATATTTCTTTAGAAGTAATAATGTTCAACAACAACAATGCTTCCGCTCGAGATATCCTCCTTTTTAACTCAGGGCCGGTGCGTTGCTCGCCGCCGAAAGCCGCCGTCCCAACAAAACAAGCGCTACCGCTCGAGACGTCCTCCCGTTGTACCTTAGACTGGCGCTCCTCTTCTTTTCTCATCGGCGCCGCCCCCAGCAACAACAACGCTCCCGCTCGAGATTTCCTCCCTTTTTTGCTCAAGGCGGTGCTCCTCCTCGCCGCCGAAAGCCGCCGTCCCGACAAAACCAGCGCTGCCGCCCGAGATTTCCTCCCGGTTTACGCTGGACTGGCGCCCTACTCTCTTTTGAATTGGCGCCGCTCCCAGCAATAACAACGGTCCCGCTCGAGACTTCCTCCCTTTTTCCTCAGGACGATGCTGTTTTTCGCCGCCGACAGCCCCCGTCCCGACAAACCACGGCTCCCGGTCGAGACTTCCGCCCTTCTTACTCAAGGCGGTATTCCTCCTCGCCGCCGACAAAAGCGCCGTCCCAACAAAACCAGCGCTCCCGCTCTAGACGTTGTTTTGTTGTACGCTGGACTAGCGCCCTACTCTGTTCAGCATTGGCGCCGCTCCCGGCAACAACAGCGGCCCTGCTCGAGACGTCCTCCCTTTCTATTCAGGGCCAGGTCCTTGCCTCGCCGCCGACAGCCCCCATCCCCACCAAGGCAATCCTGTCGCTGAATACTTCCTTGTGCTTTACCCTTGGCTGGGGCTCCACTGGCGGTCTCACATCGCCGCAGCAAGGCGCGGGCATACGTTGTCGAGGTGGGATATATTGGAATTCCTCGGAGGAACTGTTTGCAAGACCTCATTGGGCGGGAGATCTGGGAATGGCGATAACGGACCCCGCTAGATAACAATAGCCCCCCATGATGGGGATGGTTATCATGATTGTCGCATGCTCCGTGTGGTAACATCGCGCATGAAGGTAAAATGATTATTATTGTTGGTGTCGTTGTTGTAAATGTTGTTGTTGTTCTTTGTTGTTGTCGTCGTCCCCCCCGCGATTCACCCGCGACCCACCCCGAGACACACCCCGCGACAGACCCCGCGACCCATCCCGCGACCCACCCCGCGACCCACCGCGCGACCCACCCGCGACCCACCCGTGACCCACCCGCGACCCACACCGCGACCCACCCCGCGACCCAGCCGCGACCCACGCCGCGACCCAGCCGCGACCCAGCCGCGACCCAGCCCCGACCCATCCACATTGGTTCGAAGAAAAGATCGGCGCCTGCGGCGGGCTCCTTGTATAATTTGTTGAAATTCGGCGCCTGCGGCGGGCTTCTCCAGAGTCTCGCAGACTGCCGACGTCCCCACCACCCCCTCACTCTTATCCGCATCTGCGGGGTGCTACGTATATCAGGAGTGAGGGGGCCGATCGGTCATTCATTGTCCCTGGGTGCGTGGCAGAAGTGAGAACCCGTGGTGAGGATTATGTTTGTTGCGATGTTGTTGTTGTTGTTGCTGTTGTTGCCGTTGATGTTGTGGTTGCTGTTGTTGTTATTGTTGTTATTGTTGTTATTTTTATTTTGTTTGTTGTCGTCGTCCCCCCCGCGACCCACCCGCGACCCACCCCGCGACCCACCCCGCGACCCACCCCGCGACCCACCCCGCGACCCATCCGCGACCCAACCCGCGACCCACCCGCGACCCACCCCGCGACCCACCCGCGACCCACCCGCGACCCACCCGCGATCCACCCCGCGACCCACCCCGCGACCCACCCCGCGACCCATCCGCGACCCAGCCGCGACCCACCCGCGACCCACTTGCGACCCACCCTGCGACCCAACCGCGACCCAGCCGCGACCCAGCCGCGACCGATCCACATTGGCTCGAAGAAAAGATCGGCGCCTGCGGCGGGCTTCTCCAAAGTCTCGCAGACTGCCGACGTCCCCACCGCCCCCTCACTCTTATCCGCATCTGCGGGGTGCTGCGGATATGTACAGAAACACATATATTTATATACATATATATATGTATGTTTATATATGTATGTATATATGTGTGTATCTATATATATATATATATAACCCTCCGACCCTGTCGGCGTGTGTGCAGGGCTTTCCCGTTCGAGTCGGGCTTTTCCGTTGGAGTCATCATCTCCGTCCTCCCCTGTTCCATTTGCCTGGGCCCTCTTCCTCATACGCGCCATCCAAAGCAAACTTGAACAACATTGGAGTGGAAACGAAAGGAACCCCCTTCCCTTTGATCCCTTCCCCGCCCCCGGGAAGGGGGTCCCGGGGGGGAAGTCATGGGGGGCCCTGGGGGGGTCTGGTCCTGCATGGGGGGGTCCTCGGGGGTTCACAGGGGGGGTCGCCACTCAGATACGATTTTCCCCCGCGCCCGGGCCCGGCCCCAACCCCCGCTCACCCTGGCCCTTGCCCTGGACACGGCCCAGCCCAGCCTAAGGGGCCGCAGCCCATATAAGTCCCGGCGCCCCGGCCCCGGCCCTGGCCACCGGCCCCTGGCCCCAGCCCCGTCCGTGGCCCCAGCCTCGGCTCCAGCCCCAGAACTGGCCCTGGCCCCAGCCGCGGCCCCAGCCAAAGCCCCAAAAGAGCCTAAGAGGCTTCCAAGAAAGCCCCAAGAAAAGCTCCAGAGCGTCAACGTCGTCGTCGTCCCCGCTGCCGCCGCCGCCGTCGTCGTAGCCGTCCCCCTTCAGGGTCGACGCTTGACCCAAAATGGCTGCACCGAGGGTCAAGTTACCCCCCGCGTGCTCGACCCTGTCAGCCCCGCAAGCCCGTGCCCGACCCAATCCAAAGCCGGGACAAGCGAAAGTGCTGGGTGGTGGCTGACGCATGCGGGCGGTGCCACTGGGGCCTTCGGTTGAGCCCCCTATGGGGCCACGAAACGCTGTGCTGGGTGGTGGCCGACGCATGCGGGCGGTGCTACTGGGGCCTTCGGTGGAGCTCCCTATGGGGCCACGAAACGCTGTGCTGGGTGGTGGCTGACGCATGTGGGCGGTCCCATTTGGGGCTTCGGTGGAGCGTCCTATGGGGCCAAGAAGCGTGTGAGGGGTGTGCCGAAATGGTGGGCATGCGGAGGGCAGAGGCAATGGATGGGATGAGGGGGAGGAGGAGGGGAAGGAGGAGGAAGGAAGGAGGAACGCGGGGACCGTCTCTTCAAAACGAGGGCCCAACACCACAGGATGTTTGGGAAATACCCACAAAATATTCAAAAATAGTCAAACACTGTCCCCTGATATGTTTTAAACCTATGTTTGAATGATCGTCCTGTCGAAGGACATGCCCGACTTGACCTCATCCAGCAATTAAGAATCCCCCCTGCGTCATTCTTATCACCCGGTTTTTTCAATATTCCAGGCGGTCAGTTTTCGCAGAACGATACATTTAGCACCCGCCGCAAACAGAAAAAAACATCCACCATCGGTGGCGGCCCCAATAAGGCCAAGAGAGGGTTTCGCAGCGAATGTCAAGAATCTAGCCCAGATCTCTGTGGATCTCTAGGGAGCGCCAGGAATGCGGCTCAGGTCCCTACGAATTCCTAAGAGGAAGCTGAGCGGAGGAAGAGGGAGGCGGAGGAAGAGGGAACCGTTGCGAGCAAACTGCAACTTCAGGATCTCTCGGCGGTGGACAAGCCTCCCTTCAGTAAACCTCGCCTTAGTGAAAACGGCCTGGGGCCGAAATCGACGGACCTGGACCCGCAAAAAAATGACGGCCGCGACGCCCTCCCGCGCACCGAACACGGCCAATTCCTCTCAATCGACGTGTCAAGGGAGGAGGTCTGTCCACCTCCGAATCTCAGGGCGTCGCTCGTGCCGAGCAGTCGGGGGCGAGGCGGGGCGCACATCGCGGACGGGCGGCGGCAGCAGGCGCGGCGGGGGCGCCGGGAGCCCCGCGGCGCCTGCGCCAGGGCGGCCCCGCGCGCGCTGGCGGCCCGCGGCGGCGGGCCCTGCCCGCACGACGCGCGGTGGCGGGGAGGCTGCTCCGGCGCACAGCCCGCGCGGCCTGCCGGCAGTGGTGCGCAATTCGGGGAGACGTAAGACTCGGGTACGGGGGACTCGGGTTGGCCTGACGGGGGCCATCATGAAAAATTGCGAGAACCAATCTGAAATTTGACGCGGGCTCCCGCTGCAGACATCCCACGAGAACAGGGCCGTCAACATCCAGGACGCGCTCGTCAAAAAAAAGTCGGCAAACCCGAGTTCTGGCTTACTCGAGTCTTACGTTTCCCCGAGCAATTGAAGCCATGGCGTTGCAACACGTTCCCAACGGGCGCTTGCGCTCAATTTCGGGCCCCGGGACCCTCTCACAGATCGATCCGGTTCCACAAATGGCGTAGGAAGATGAGGTCTGGGGCGCTATAGTCGCAATGTTCTGCCATGTTGCGTTTTTTTGGCAACGCCGGACCTCAAGGTTTGAACGCCCGAAATCTGGCGGCGCGCACACATCGGGGGGCACGAAAGACCAGGATCGCAAAGGGTAAGGCAGAGAATCAGCTCACTGGTAGCTGGTTTTCCCAGCGCTTCCTGGAGCTCGGAGACGCCCATGCATCGAGGAATGGGCCCAACGGTGGGGCGGAAAGCAAAAATCGTGATCCCCGCTTTCTCGATCCCCCCTTTCTCGTCCGACCCGACTCTGGACGCCCAAAATTTGGCAGCGCATTCTTGACATGTATGTGTTCGGTCTTAGATGCATCTCCGGGCGCATTGCACGGGGTGAGCGGTGTTGTTACAAGCTAAAGAATTCGCCAAATATTTCCCGATCTTCGGCAAGCGTTGCGGTATTACGGCGTGCGGGATCCACAAAGTCTTCTGCATTGGCTGGAACAAGAAGGTTTCAACGTTCAAGGTACGAACACGAATGGCTATTGGCAAAGGCCTGAACAAGAGCACATTCTTCGGGGACTTACGCAAGTATCAACGAACATAACGAACATGGAACTGGCATATGTGGCTGTGGCAGAATGCATCTACAACAACCCCGACTTTCGGCATTATCTGTTCGGTGAAGTCTACAACAGGTTGATCGTACACGAGAGACTACAACAACGGACCCCGATTGCAGCACCAACCGATGGACTACCACACCCAGCCCGAGCATCCAACGTGCCATCAAACATTCTAAATGGCTGGCTTCACCTACGGGATTTGAATTTGGAAATGTACATCGACGTACAAATACAAATAACAAAAGGTGTGCCAAAATGCATTCGACATCAGTTCTTACGTATCTTGACTGGTTGTCTAGTGGCGGTAGAGGCTACTCAACGCTCTTCGCATCAGAACGCGAATGCAACGCCCAATTGTGTCGATACGTGGACTTCATTTCTTCTTACCCCGCATGCTTTTGCATCATACTCAACACGGAGGGAAAGCAGGAGAACGAGAGCTAAAACAACGTATTGCGATGTACGACAGAGGCGAATGGGACCGCCTCCTACAACGAGCGTTCGAATCTTCTCGCAAACAACGACAAAAGTAAGAAGATACCGAGTCAAACCGAATTAAAAATGCCATGGGTCTCATCGAAAATGGAGAACTCAGTCATGCCGCCCGGAACCTTACCTCGCCAGGGCTAGCGCCGGGAACGACAGCTACATTGGCAAAGTTGTCGAACGAGACCCCAAATCACGACGTCCCTCCGAACCACCGCCGGCAGGCTTTGAAAACTTCGTTCCCGCTACGCCGCTGGTACTGGATCGCCATGTGTTTGCGACGGTGGTGCGACAATCCAGGAAGGGGCTCAGTTCTGGGTTATGGGGATGGCGGTACGAATATTTCAAATTATGTCTTGAAGAAGATGCGTCCTTTGAGGCTTTATGCGACGCGGCAGAGCGGTTAGGACGGGCTGAAGTACCTCAATATATTCGCGACGCTATGAAGATATCAGCCCTCGCAGCTTTGAAAAAGCCGAACAACAGGATACGCGGCATTGCGTCAGGCGATACATTTAGGCGACTTGTCTCTAAAACTCTGGCGCGGCAGTTCCAACCAGAATTGCGAAGCGTTGTACGGCCATACAATTTGGCTTATCAGACCGCAGCGGGACAGATACTGAAATATATTTCCTGCGATTCCTCACAGACAACTTCGAACAGAAAGTTGTGGTCAGATCGACGGGGTAGGCGCTTTCGACCACGTTTGCAGGGCGCGCATGTTCGACGAACTCCTGCGCAATCCAGCACTCCACAATTCACTACCATTTGTACGTCAATGGTATGGTGATGTATCGCAATTTCGCTGGAGGGATGCTCAAAACAACGTGCATGCGATTCTTCAAGGGGACGGAGGCGAGCAAGGTGATTCCCTTATGCCGGCACTATTTTGCATGGCCCTTCAACTAGCTTTACTACACATATGGGAACACCTCCCCCCAGGAGCCGAACTTGTGGCATACCTTGACGATATATATATATATATATATATATATATATTCGGTATGTGATCCAGACGAAGTTCAGTATGTCTTGCACCTAACCGAACAAGCATTGCACAAAATATGCCACATCGACACGAACATTGGGAAACTGGCTATATGTGGAAATACACCTACACCATGCCCCGACAATTTGCAGGGCCCTGCAGCTACAGCGTGTAGATGTGACAAACCAGTCGAGGACAGGGGGATTAAAATATTGGGTACACCATTCGGCACCGTGGACTACATCAACAGGTTCTGGTCCACTATTGCCAACGAGAGGGCGAAGCTATTGAACGTCATAACTAAGCTCCCTGCTCGCCAAGCATCGTGGCTGCTGTTGTACTTCTGCGCAGTCCCCCGGATGAACTACCTATTACGTACGATGCTACCCTGCGACGTGCAACCTCTGTGTGCCGACCACGACACCGCGATTCAACATACATTCCGCGACATCTTCAACATACCTACTGAAACAGACTGGGACACAACTTTACAAGTATCTCTTACAATACGTGGGTCAAACAATCTAAATTACCACTCCAGCTTGCTGGGATGGGCCTCAGGGACTCCGCCCGCACGTCCCATGCAGCATACTGGGCTAGTTGGGCAGACGCCCTCCCGGATATGATCGCCAGATTCCCGGCTATAGCACACAGGGCGCTGTACTATCTCAATGCGGTGGGAACTACTGCGAACCCAAATGCAGCTAATGCACCACGTTGTGTTATCGCGGCGGAAGCAGCGGGACGACAATGTGTCACAGCAGGGTGGGCTGAACGACCCACGTGGGCAGACGTCGCAGCTGGGCAACGACCTCCGACACCAAACAACATGCGGATTATTTTGGGGGAGTGGCAACATGGATGGCAATACCATGCATCGTACAACCTAGAATCTGCAACTCATGTCGACCTATTAAGAGCCCTAGCACTACCCAGCCAACGAGTGAAAGCAGCGTCCGCGGGCAAGGCACGGGCGCATTCAACTATGGGGCGGTTTGCCTCGGGATGGTTACTTGTGTGCCCGACTACGAATGCTCTCAAAATGGCCGATACTTATTTCGTATGTGCAGTGCGACGTCGACTCGGAATTGCTTGCGCCCACGACGGGCCGGACGTGCATGGCCACAGACGTCTGGCAAACGGGACAGGCGGAGGGTGGCAAAGCCGACACAGTGAACTGATGGCCGCTTGGAGGCAAATCTTCAGAGAAGCTGGCGGACAAGTACCTGGCCGTAACATGGAGCGGCTCCTACACACTGCCAACATACCAGTACCTCAAGGGGACATGCGCCGATTAGATATCGTGGTCACGTGCACGAATGCGGCCAGAGGACTCCCACTCTTCTGTGATGTCACGGTGGTGAGCCCCATAACCGGGGAAGGCCAACCGAGAGGGGGGACGAGTAACAGAGGAGGAAGATTGCTGAAGAGAGCGCAGCAGGATAACGACCATACTTACGCTGAGGTCATTAGCAGCGGCATAGGTAGTCTCCAATGCTCAGGGGCTGAAGTTTATGGCAGGTGGGGGGAACAAAGTGTCTCCCTCGTGCCCGCTTTAGCTCAGGAGCGTACTCGGGACCTTCACGCGCGAGTCAGAGAAGGGGCCGCACTAGGTCTGCAGCACAGGTGGTGGGGCATTTGGGGGCTCGCCTTACAGCGTGCCGTCGCTAGGACGGTTTTGGGGCCAGGGGTAGACCTGCCCTATACGCCTCAAGAGCCCCCCTGTCCGCTTGCTGACCTGGACGTGCTCTAGACCTCCTCCTCCTCCTCCTCCTCCTCCTCCTCCTCGTCCTCCTCCTCCTCCTCCTCCTCCTCCTTTTCCCCTGCTTAGCCGCGCGCCGGGGCTGTGCAGGTTCTGTGTTGCACCCCATTCGGGTTTGCCGGTGGGCACTTGGTGGAGCGCGTGGGCTGCGGGGGGGAAAAAAAACCAACAAATACTCAACGAATAGTCCCCGGAGTATGTTTTAAACTATTCTTAAATATTCCTCCTGTATACTAAGGACACGCCCGACTTAATTCTGTCGGCGGAGGGGTGGAAGGGGGCTCCGCCCCAGGTGGCGCTGTCTTCTAAGAAGTCCAGTGTTGGTCTCCCTATGTATTGCTGCTCTTCCGGGGCCGCGGAGTGTTTCGCGCTTTCTCTTCCTTCTGAAGTGTTTCTTGGCAATCCCCGGGGCCCAGCGAGGGCTCCCAGCGGCCGAAAACTACAGAAAAACATCAGCCTCGAATTTCTGGCGGTTCTGGGCTATGTATTGGGCGCCGCGGCCGGTCCGGAGTTCGCTGGGACTGCTCTGAGAGCGGTCTGGAATGCTTCCAGACATGCGATGTCCTGACTTTTCCCAGCCATTCTGTGGTGTCGGGTCCTCGTTTTGAAGAGATATTCCCGCGCGCCTCCTCTTCCTCCTCCTTCTTCCGCTCCTCCCTCCTCACACCATTGCCCTTGCCTCTGCTCTCACTTTGGCACACCCCTCACACGCTTCGTGGCCCCACAGGGAGCTCCACCAAAGGCCCCAGTGGCACGGTTCGCATGCCGCCCTCCATCCGCTTGGCACACCCTCACACGTCTCGTGGCCCCATGGGGCGCTCCACCGAAAGTCCCAGTGGCATGGTTCGCATGCCGCCCCCTCCACTTTGGCACGCCCCTCACACGTTTCGCGGCCCCGCAGAGAGCTCCACCGCTGGCCCCGGTGGCACGGTTCGCATGCTGGCCCCCCCTCCACTTTGGCACACACCTCACACGCTTCGCGGCACTGAAGGCCGCAGTGGCATGGTTCGCATGCCGCCCCTCGATTTTGGCACGCCCCTCACACGCTTCGTGGCTCCATAGGGAGCTCCACCGAAGGCCCCAATGGCATGGTTCGCATGTCCCCCACCTCCATTTTGGCACAGCCCTCACACGTTTCGTGGCTCCACAAGGAGCTCCACCGAAGGCCCCCAAAGCGGTGTCCGCATACTTTTCCCCAATCCAGTACAGCGTTTCGAGGCCCCACAGGAAGCTGCACTAAAGGCCCCAATGGCAGGGTCCGCATACACTTCCCCCACCCAGTACAACTTTGCGTGGCCACTATCGGGAGCTCCACCGAAGGCTCTGGTGGCGGTGTCCGCATGCAGTTCCCCCACCACCCAATACAACGCTTCGTGTCTCCATAGGGAGCTCCACTTCCTGGCCCCATAGGGAGCTCCTCCGAAGGCCCCTGTGGCGATGTCCGCATGCGGTGCCCCCACCCAGGGCAGCGCTCCGTGGCCCCACAGTGAGCTCCAAGAAAGGCCCCTGTGGCGGTGTCCGCATGCGTCCTCCCCGCCCAGTGCAACGCTTCGTGGCCTCATAGGGAGCCTCACCGAAGGCCCCTGTGGCGGTGTCCGCGTGCCTTTCTCCTAACCAGTACAGCGTTTCGTGGCCCCATAGGAAACTCCACCGAAGGCCCCATTGGCGGTGACCGCATGCGTTTCCCCCAGCGAGCACAACGCTTCTTGGCCCCTTAGGGAGCTTGCTTCACCGAATGCCCCAGTGGCGGTGTTCGCCCGCGTCTCCCCCGCCCAGTGCAGCGCTTCGTGGCCCTATGGGGAGCTCCACCGAAGGCTCCAGTGGCGACGTTCACATGGCGGCCCCGCTCCATGTCGGCACACCCCTCACACGTTTCGTGGCCCCAACAGAAGGCATCAATGGCTGCGCCCGCATACCCGTCCCATTTCGACACGCCTTTCACATGCTTTGCGGCCCCATACAGAAACCCACCGAAGGCGATACCCGCCACGGCGATACTCACAACTGCATATGGTCGGGCCCTTTGCCAGGATGATTCCGATACGGGCTCACCGGAAGTCTCGACACCCTCCCCGGGACCAGACCTTCACCCCCCAGTCGCTTTTTTTTTTTTTTTTTTTCTCTCTCTCTCTCTCTCTCTCTATATATATATGTATGTATAGGACGGTCTCGCGAGGCCCGGTGAGGGCCCCAGAGGCCGAACAGCACGAACAACACACCCGCCCCGCCTTCCCCACGGCGCGAGCATCTCCGGGGCCGTACACCGGGCTCGGGTCGCGAGGCTCGGCGAGGCCCCCAACGCTTCGCGACCTCGGAGCTCCGGGGCGCGCGCCGCGGCGGCTCTCGCCGGCTCCCCCGGCCCCGCGCCCGCCCGACGCTCTGGACGCCGTGGCCGCGGCCCGCCGCCGAGACCCGCCGCGGCGCGGGCCCTGCGGGTTCGCACGTCGCGACGCGTTGCAGCATCGTCGAAAGGGCGCGACTGGGGCCCCGCAGCCCCAGACGTGCTCGCGGCGTGGAGGAAGCAGGAAGCGAGGTGCTTCAGCGTCTTCGGGGGTTCTGGGGGCGCTTAGCGGGGCCCCCGTGGACCTTCAGAAACGACTCAGGGAGGAGAGGTCGGCCTTGGGGGAAAGCTTGGAACTTCCAGGGGCCCCACCGAACAAAGTCAGGACGCCGCATGTCCCGGGCCATCGTTGTACTGGCCATCGCTCGGACGTCCATTCCCTGTGGTTTTTTTGTCAGTCCGTCACCGCACGGTTTTGGGACCCTGGATGGAGGCCCCTGTCGCCCGAGACATCCTCGGAGAAGGACTCGAGTCCCAAAACCGTGCGGTGACCCCGGATCCCCACCGACTCAGCGCACGGTGTGGTCACCACACCGTTTGGGGCCCCCCAAGAAAACGCCCGTTACGAAAAAATCGCTACGCCCGGGGTCTCATGCGCGGTCGCTGGATCGGCCAGGCCGCGCGCGCACCGCGCGAGGATCCCAGAACCCCCGAGGCCATGACTTTTGTCCACGGCGTCGACCTCCAGAGGTCTCGACCCCTTCCCCTGGACCGGTCTTTGATCCTGAGTCGTTCGTCGACGGTCCCGGGAGGCCTGGGAAGGGCCCCCGGAGGTCGGACATCGCGACAGAAAACGCCCGTCGTGATTTTTTTCACCACGCGAGAGGGGCTGGGGTCGGGGATCTCCTGACCTGGGTCGATGCACACCTGGGCCAGCAGGGCCTCGCAGGATCCTGCCAGATCCTGCAGGGCTCTGCACCCTGCAGGATCCTTCGCGCAGGCCCGAGTCAGTACAGGTGGCTTTCGGACATTAAAGAAAAAACGATCAAACAATTATCCAACATACCAAAACAAAAAAAACTCGTCTCCAGACTTTTTAAAAACTATTTTTGAATATCCTTCCTGTAGAGGGACACGCCCGACTTGAATGCATCCCTGGCCCCGCAGGATCCTGAAAGATCCAGCGCTCTGGCTGACCCCGTTTGCACTGACCCCCGTCCCCAGGCTCCCGATGTCCTGATTTGTTCACGACCCCCAGAAAGGGCCGGACCCCTTCCCCGGGACTGGTTCCTCGTCCCGAGTCGTTTTTTTGAAGGGGCCCTGGGACGCACAAATAGATAATCACAAATAACAGGATTCCCTATGTTTTCTCATATCTTCTGGGTTTTTGTCTTCCCACCTACTTCCCATATTTTCTAGGGAATCGACGATTCATTGTGTCTGTGTTCTTTCCCCTTCTGATGTTTGACGGTCCCGAGGCACGGCAAGGACGCCCGGAGGCCAAACGTTGCGCAACACCTCCCGCCGTGATGTCTTCGTTGCGCGAGAGGGTCATCTGGGTCTCTAGAGGCCTCCTGTAGGTAGGGTCGGAGTAGATGGGGTCGGAGGATCGCGCCGCATCGGCGATACATCGGCGATGCACCGGCGATGCACCGGCGATGCATCGGCGACGTCGGCGGTGCATCGGCAACGCCCGCGTGCAAGAAATCGGGCTCCGCGTCGAGCTGCATCGGCGATGCATCGGCGATGCGGCGCGATCCTCCGACCCGCTCTATACTCCGACCCCATCTAGGAGGCCCTATATCGAGTCTCGGGGCTCCCGCGCTGGTCGGGGCCGGCCCGGGCTCTCCACGTGCACCCGGCGGGCGGGCGGCCAGGGACGGCCCGAGGGCGCCGCCTGGCGGCCCGGGCGTGCCGCGGCGCGGCGTCGCCGGCGTGGCGCGGCCCGGCGGCGGCGGGGTGCCGCCACAGGGCGTGGCGCGGCCCGGGCGGCCCCGCCGCGGCGCGGCTCGGCGGCCGCGGCGTGGCGCGGCCGGGCGGCCCCGCCGCGGCGCGGCTCGGCGGCCGCGGCGTGGCGCGGCCGGGCGGCCCCGCCGCGGCGCGGCTCGGCGGCCGCGGCGTGGCGCGGCCGGGCGACCGCGGCGTGCCGCGGCGGGGCGGCGCGGGCGTGCTGCGGCCCGCGGGCCGCGGCGTGCCGCGGCCGGGCGGCTCGGGCGAGCCGCCCGGCAGCCAGGCGCCGAGCCTCGGCGCCCCGCAGAGGCCGTGCGCCGGCGGGCGATCGGGGGCAGAGGGAGCCTTCCCAGGCATCGGGCGTGTCGAACAAACCGAGACGGAGGTGTTTCGTAGTTTTGGGCCTCTGAGGACCTGAACGGGGCCTCGGGACCGGCAAAAAACGACTCGGCATGAAAAACCGGTCCCGGGGAAGCGGTCGGGAGGTCGGGGGCCCTCGTTTACAAAACTCGAGACGTCGGATGTCTGGGTTCTCCGCGATCGATGTGGCCGGCCCCACGAGGAGTCCTCGGCCCAGGAGCTGCTCATGCCAGCCCGCCGCTCTGAGTGTGCTCGGCAGGTATCGCACGGACACGTAAGCACATATACATCCACATGTATGTCAGATGTATGTGTGTATGTTTGTACGTATGTATGTATACACGTATGTATATGTGTATGTATGCATGCATGTATGTATGTGTATATGTATGTATGTATGTATGTATGTATGTATGTATGTATGTATGTATGTATGTCTGTATGTATGTATGTATATATGCATGCATGCATGCATGCATGCATGTATGTATGTGTGTATGTATGTATGCATGCATGCATGCATGCCTGCCTGTATGTATGTATGTATGGATGGATGGATGGATGGATGGATGGATGTAGGTATGTATGTGTGTGTATGGATGGATGGATGGATGGATGGATGGATGGATGGATAGATGTATGTATGTATATGTGTGTATGTATGTATGTATGTATGTATGTATGTATGTATGTATGTATGTGTGTGTGTATGTATGTATGTATGTATGTATGTATGTATGTATGTATGTTTGTACGTATGTATGTGTGGACGTATGCATGTACTTATGTATGCATAAATGCATGTATGTATGTATGTGCAAGTGTGTACGTGTGCATGCATGTGTGTATGTATGTGCATGTGTATGTGTGTTTGTATGTAACAGCCTTTTATGCGTGCAAGTCTGTGCGTAGGTATGTTAGTCTGTATGCATGTATGTATGTATGTATGTATGGATGTACGTCGTCTGTAGGGGTTTTGTCTGTATGTTCGCATGTAAGTTTGTATGTGTATGTGCATGCATGTATATGTGTATACAAATTTATGTGCGCATGGACGTATGTCTGCATGCAGGTATGTGTGCATGTACGATGTGTGTGGATGTACGTATGCATGTGTGTATGTGTGGTTGTATGTATGTATCTTGGTGTTATGTATGTTGGTAGGTGAGTATGTGTGTATGTATGTCTATATGTATGTGCATAGGCCATATGAATGCCAACTGTTTGTATGTATGCATGTATGTAGGTAGATCGGTCGGTATATCGGTAGGCCGGTAGATAGGTTTGTAGGTATGTAGGTGTGTGTGTGTGCATGCATGTGTGTATGTATGGATGTATGCATGTGTGCGTGTGTGCGCGTATGTATGCATTCATGTATGCATGACTGCCTGTATGCATGTATGCATGCATGCACGCATGCGTGTGTGCATGTCTGTATGCAGGTATTCATGTATGTACGTAAGTACGTACGCACGCTCGTTCGTGTGTATTCATGTATGGATGTATGTATGTATGCATGTATGTATGACTGTTCCCCAATCAGAGCTTGCCTCTGTAGGGGTCCTAGCGGATTCATGTGGTTAGGTTAGGTTTGCCGCCGATTTTCGCCACACGCCCGGGTGCCTGGGTGCCCGGGGGTGCCCGGGGCCCGGAAGCCCGGGGGGTCCCCGGGGGTGCCCAGACCCGGGTGCCCGGGTGCCCGGGTGCCCGGGCGTGCCCGGCGGTGCCCGGGGGTGCCTGGGGATGCCCTATAGCCCAATAGCCCTATAGCCCTACAACTCTATAGCCCTATAGCTCTACAGCCCTGTAGCTCTATAGCCCTATAGCTCAATAGCCCCCTAGCCCTATAGCCCTGATTGTTTTTTTTTTCTCCGGTATCATGTGTATGTGTGCATGTACGTATGTATGCATGTATGAGTGTATGTATGTATGCGTGAACGTACGTACGTTCGAAGGCGTGTTGGTGGGTAGGTCGGCAGATGGGTCGCCCAGGTATGTATGTATGTGTGTATGTATGTGTGTATGTATGTATGTATGTATGTATGTATGTATGTATGTATGTATGTATGTACGTATGCATGCATGCATGCATGCATGCATGCATGCATGTATGTATGTATGTATGTATGTATGTATGTATGTGTGCATGTTTGTATGCATGTGTGTATGCATGATGTGTGTATGTATGCATGTGTGTATGTATGTAGGTATGTATGTATGTATGTATGGATGGGTGGATGTATGTGTACACATACGTATACTCATACTTATATATATATACACATATATATATGTATGTATACATACAAATGTATGTGTGTACACGTGTGTGTGTGTGCCACCGAGCCGCTGGCACTGAATGTGGACTGATCCGAAGTCCCTTCGAGTCCTCTGCTTTGACAGCTGTAAGAGCTCTTCCGGTGCCCAGAGCCTACTTCAATGGAAATCCTGGGCGCTTTTGTCTTGGGTCGTGGCCTCCCCGAGGATTCGGAAGCGTGGTTCGGAATCCGCACACGGTCCTAGGGGGCCGTCTCGGGACTCTTTTGGGGGACTCGTGGGCCGTCTTGAAAGGCCTGGGGGCAGGCACAAGAAGGCAAACCTAGACTAAACCATCTTTGCTGTACGATTTTGGCATGCTCGCCTGAGCGTGCAAGACGGTCCAACATATAGCTCCAAAGCGGCTCCCAAGCCCCTAGAAGGGCCCTTGGACCACCAAGAGAGGCCCAAGACGGGATACTACAAGGGGCCTTTGGGGCCCCCAAGGTCCCAAGTGGCACCCAAGAGGTCTCCAATACCCCAACAGGCCTCTAAGGGCTTCCTGTCCACGACCCAAGAGCACGGTGGCAGCAGGGGCCGAAAACCACTGTAGTGCCAGGCTTACAGCCCTTCGAAAAGTTCCGAAAAGGATTCGGCCAAACCCACCGGCCACTCGAAAACCGCGGAACGACCAGACATCAAGAAAACTCGTCTGCATGATTGCCAGTATGGACTCCAAGGCGGTCCCTGATGGCCTCCAAGATGACTCAAGATGCGTCCAAGGTAGCCCAAGAGAGCCCGAAGCATGCCCACGATGTCACCAAGATGGTCCAGGAGGCTCTTTGGGGATCTCGTTGGCCCTTGGGGGACTCTCGGGGTCGTCACAAGAAGCCAACATCAGTTTAGCATTGAACGCGTCCAAGACGGCCGAGGAGGCCGCTAGACCCGCCCCAGACAGTTCAAATGTCCAAGACGATCCCAAGACGGTCCCAAGACCTCGAGGCGGCCCTGCATTGCCCCATGAGGGCCTCCGAAGGCGCCATGCAGCCCATGAGTACCCTGAGACGGCCCCAGAGAGCCCCAGGGATGCCCGATAAGGCCCCTAAGGCATGACAAAAGCTCCAAGACTGCCCCAGAAGGCCCCTCTGCAGTGCTCCCGCAGTGGATTCCCCAACAGCGGGGGGAACAACGCATTCCACCAGCGTGGCCGCACTGCTGGCCGACATTTCACGACACGGGCGTTTCCACAAGGCAGGACACGCCGCATGCGTCTTCAGTCCGCCGCCCCTGCAAATTTCCAAATGGGTCCCTGGCTTACGGCCGGACCTAGGACAGAAGAACATCCTCCAAAAACATGAGACCCTCTGCTGGCCACACCATTCGAACACTCGAGGGTACCCTCCCCCAGAATGCACAAGAACATCCAACAAGCACAAAGAACATTTAGTGCACTCTCCCCGAATCGACCTCGATCTTATACATTGGTCTGGCCGTAAAGAATTTTGAAATCCGCCGACCCTGTCGGCGTGTGTGAGGGGCTTGTCCGTTCGAGTCGTCCTCTTCAACATTCGGTAGTCGTCGTCTCTGCCGGCTCCTTCTCCTGCGGCCCTCATGTCCATGGGACCGTCGCCGCTCTCCACTTTGCCTGGGCCCTCTTCCCCAAGCGTGCCAGCCAAAGCGAAATTGAGTAACGTCACAATTCAATCACAGGAAAGCCCCCTCCCTTCGATCCCTCCACCGTCGGGGGGAGGGGGTCCCAGGGGGGTCCCAGGGGAGATACGACTCGGCCCCAGGGGGGGGTCGCCACCCAGATACGTATCCCTCCCGGGTGTCCCGGATCCCAAAAGGCCCCCAAGACGGTCCAAGAGGGCCTCGCATCGCCGAACGATTTGTACAAGACGCCTTCACGGCCTCCTGAAGGCCCATGGGGCCTGCCAAACGCCCCAAGAGGCCTCCAGGAACACTCCCAAGAAGGCCCCCCAGAGGCAAAATTCATTGATTCCCTGAAAGCTTTTGACAGATTGGGCGTTCTCGCATCTTCCCCTTCCCGACGCTCAAAGACCGCCCACGAGGCCCCCAAGATCGCCCCAAGACGGCCCAAACTCCTCTAAGAAATTCCCAACATGGCCCAAGAGGGCCCCAAGACGGCCCGAGACGCCTCCGAAACAGGCACCCAAGATGGCTCCAAGAGGGTGCCCAGAAGGGGAGCCCGAACGGACATCTCGAGCCCTCGCCCCCGAGAAGCTCTGAGAAGGCCCCAAGAGGCCTCGAAGACTCCCCCAAGAAGCCCCCAGAAAGCTCCTGGAAGCCCCCAGGAGGCTCCCAAGAGGCCCCCTTCAAAGACTCCCAGAACGCCCCAAAACTGCCCGCCGCAGGCCCCCGAAAGCGCTCCGAATAGACCCCGATAAACATCCCCTCCTCCCCCTGCTCCTCACCCTCCTCCTCCTTCTCCTCCTCCTCCTTCTCCTCACCCTGTCCCTCCTGCTCATCCCCCTCCTTCGCATCCTCCTTCTCATCATCCTCCTCATCCTCCTGATCATCCTCCTCATCATGCTTCCGCGTACTCTTCCCCTGGCACTCTGCAACCTCACCTCGACCTTGTCCTTCCCATCCTCCTCCTCCTGCCCCTCCTCCTCCCCCTCCTCCGGATCCTCCTTCTTCTCCTGCTCATCCGACTCCTGGTCTCCTCCTCCTCCTCCTACTGCTCCATTCCCCCCCCCCGTCCTCCCCATGCCTCTGCTCCCCCTCCTCATCCTCCTCCTCATCCTCCTCCTGCACCCCCTGTTGCTCCACCGCGTTCTCCGCCTCCTCCTCCTGCTCCTCCTGCCCCTCCGCATCCTCGTCCTCGTCGTCGTCTTCAAGGTCGGCGGCACTGGCCGCCACGGCCCGGGCACAAGGTTCGACTATAACTCTGGGACCGCCCTGCCCTCACATGACGACCGCATCATCCACTTCGGGCGATATAACAAGCCCTGGCGTTCAAGACTGCCCACGGCGGCCCGCATCGGTTCAAACTTCGGGCGTCGCTTAATGGGGGGGCGATAAATGGGGGGGAGAAGGGTACACCTTTCGGGCCCTAAAGAGACCCTTTCGGGGCCCGAGAGGTCCCCCTTTCTGCAGCCCTCGCTGCCCTTCCAGCTCTCGCCCCCCATTACGCGACGCCCCAAGCAAATGTCTCCAAGACGCTTCCGGGATTACAGAAATAGCCTCAGATCGGCCCGAGATGGCCGGAAAGGCCCGTTGGGGGACTCGTGGGCCGTCTTGGGGGACCTCGGGGTCGGCCCAACAAAGGGCCAATGCCGGCCCGAAAGGGCCCCCAAATGGCCCTAAACGCATTCAAGAGGGCCCCACGAAAAAGATCAAGCAGGCCACAAAACGGCCCAGAATACAGAATCGGGTGCGGGCACGCCGTGCGGACCTTGCCGCTTTGGTTTTCGGTGGAGCTCCGCATCGGCTGCGGAACGTGTGAGGGGTGCGCCGAATCGGGCGCGGGCACGCGCAGCGCAGAAGCAGGGCAGGGAGGAGGATGGGGAGAAGGAGGGGAGGAGACGCGCGGCGCTGTCTCTTCAAAACGAGGGCCTCGCACCACAAGATGGTTGAGAAACGCATGAAAAGACGCTTAATGTTTGACTGTGCCGCCAGCTTTCGGGCATCAGATCGCCATGGGAAAACTTTCGAATGCCACGCTCGCAAGGACGGCCCAAAACCGCAAGAGAGCATCCATATGCCCCCCCCAAGACTGCCCGATAACCCTGCAAGACGGCCCAAGAGGGCAACAAGACCGCCCCATGACACGAGGAACGAGGTCGCGCTGAAGACCCACTGGCGGGGTGCGCCGCAGACAACCAAGTAAAACACATGTATTATGTGTTTACTGGCTCCTCGGAAATACTGGTTCCAATGTCCAACTGCTGGCGGGCGGGCTTGAAAAAACAACGCCCCCGTGTGAAGGACGCAGCGAACAATGATTTCCCCACTTATCAACTCCGCCGCCGCCCTTCTGTGCTGTTTCCGATCCCAAGGGCCACCCGCAAAATAAAAAGAAGCCCAGCATGGCGCTGCGCTTTCGTACGTGGAGGAAACCTTCAGGGCCCCGCAGCGCATGCTCCTGCGTGTGCTCACCGGGCGCGGCGCGGGACGCGCCTTCGTCGTCGTTTGTTCGTCGTCGTCCAGGTTCGGTGACTGCGGCGCGCCCGAACCATGTACACCGACGCCTTCCGAAGCCTCCGAAGCCCCCCCGCAGTGCGGTGGCCGCTCGCTCGGCCCACTGTCCGCGCTGACCAGGCCCGCGCCGAGCCCCTCGCGGGGTGCTGGCGCGCGAGCTCTCCGAGTCCGACAGCAACGCCTGTCGGCGACGACGACGACGACGACGACAACGACGACGACTATGACGACGACGACGACGACGACGACGACAATGACGACGACGACGACGACGACGACGTCGACGACGACACGATGACGGCGGCGGCGGGTGGCAGTGGGTGGCGTCGGCGGCGTCCGCTGCCGCGGCGGCCACGGCGGCAGCGGTTTCCGCGACGGCGACGGCGACGACGGCGGCGGCGGCGACGGTAGCGCGGTGGCGATAACGACGAAGACAATCGGCCCAGGGGCGTCCAGCGGAAAGAAGCGCTAAAAAGGAACCAACCGGCCTTCCTTCGTTGTCGACTTTTTTTTCCTGCCTCCTGGGACGCCCTCGTCGCCACCGTTGGATTCGCCTCTCGAACCCCGGAGGAGGTCCAGGGACTAGCGGTACTGGCGCTTTTTTGTTTCCCCACTCACTGGGGAGGGGGACCTAATTTACTTTCACGACGACGAGCGCGGGGGGGACAAAGAGAAGGAACGGGCCTTCCCAGAAGACGGCGGGGTTACTCAGAAAGTCTCCGGCCTTCTGAAACGTTTTCTCCGTCTGCGGGGAAGGCTTAGGCAACTTCTCGGAAGGCCGAGGGGCTTCCGAATCTGCCCCTGTTTCACATCCCCCCGAGCCCCGCCACCGAGTCCAGCGGAAAGCGGCGCTGAACAGAATCGAGCGGGACATCGTCCTCCCTGGGTGCTGCCAGGAGGGTTCCTGTCGCCACTCTGCTTCGAGCCACTAGAGTTACACCGCAGGCAGATCCAAACCCCTCACAGTCGAACCTCTGGACCTCTCCTGGAGCGATCGCGTCCTGACCAGGATTCCAGGGCGGATCAAGCCGTGGCGGCGGGTGCGCCGGCGGATGCCAGAGGCGTACGAGAAGAAACGCATATGCAGCTGTGGGCAGTGCGAGGCACGTGACAGGGAGGAGGGGGTCTGGCAAGAGGGTTGGGGCGCAAGCAGCGAGAAACGCGGAGGTCGGCAAGCAGAGGGTCTCCTTCGTTCGGCGACGGCCCCGACAAGGAGCTGGGCTTCGCCAGGTTTGCCCGCAAGGCCTGACCTGAAGAATGGCCCGCCCGAGTCTCGCCTTCTCACGACTGCCCAACTGTATTCGTCGCGCCGCGGACAACCCGCGCGCGTATCCTCTCGGTGCGGCCAACGCGCGTTGCGGGGAATCCCCTGCGTTCTGCCTCCGGTTGCTGCACGACACCCGCGCGCTCTGCCTGGCGCCTCGCCCCCTGTCAGCCACCCGATTCTGCTGACCCCGCGCCGCGGACGGCACGCGCGCGTCGCTCGAACTCCTTCAGGGCGACCGGCGCGCGTCGCGGGGCGTTCGCGGGGTGTACCGCATGGAATGCAAGCACACCATGCCGACCCTGCCGCTTGGGCCTTCGGTGGAGCTCGCTACGGACCACGAAACGAATGAGGGGTGTGCCAAAGCAGGCGCAGGTACGCCATGCGGATCCTTCCGCTGGAGCCTTCGATAGAGATCCGCGT
>CAUYUJ010014091.1:243548-253548 GCA_963575745.1 Prorocentrum cordatum
GTTAAGCCCTCAGCCTGCACAGCGGACGACGGCAACAACGACTGGCGAGGAGGAGGAGGTGGAGGAGGAGGAAGAGGAGGTGGAGGAGGAGGAGCAGGAGCAGGAGTATGGCCTGAGGAGCAGGAGCAGGATGAGGAGGAGGGGGAGGAAGAGGAGTAGGAGGAGGAGGAGGAGGAGGAGGAGGAGGAGGAGGAGGAGGAGGAGGAGGAGCAACAGGGGACCCCCAAGGCCGCGCAACAGAGGCCGCCCTCCCTGCGAGAGGGGGCCCTACCTCACGCGCGGTCGGCAACAAGACAGGCGCGGCTCCTCGTCGCTCGCGCCGGGCCCGCCGGGCGACAGCCGCAGCTCCTCCTGCACCCGCGCCAGCTGCAGCTGCTCGTGCAGCAGGCGCACGGCGTCTCCTGGCGCGCGAGCGGTTCTTGGCTGTTCTCGGCCTCCGGGGGCCCTCGTCGAGCCTCGGGAGCGTCAAAGAATCGGCGGTGGACAAACCTCCCTTTAGAAAGCCACCCTTTAGTGAAAACGGCCTAGGACCGAAACCGACGGACCTGGACCCGCAAAAATGACGGCCGCAACGCCCTCTCGCGAACCGAAAACGGCCAATTCGCAAATCGGCGTGTCAGGGTAGGTCTATCAATCTCCGAAAGAACGACTCAGGACGCACAACCTGCCCTATAGGGAAGTGGTCCGGACCTCCGGGGCCGACGCATCACAAAAAAGTTGGAGCAGCCGGATGTCTGGGGGCACGCGGACGCGAGGGACAGCGCAGGCGGCGGGGCGCGCCGCTCGCAGGAGGGCAGGCAAAATCTAACAGGGGATATGTCCACCCCTATCCCAGGCTTCGTGGGGTTTTCGAGTGGACCCAAATTTGGCGCCCAACTCGGGGATATGAGACTGGGGGGGGGGTCCATCCTCGGTATGGGTGCGTCCGAATAGCTCCATGGGGGTGCATCCCCGAGTTGCCATCCTTGTCTGAGCGGCTTGCTTTGTCGTGGAAAAATCGAGGGTTGGGGGCGACAAAGAACCTGCGAGTGAGGCTCAGGTTCGGGGGACTCGGGTTGGGCTGACAAGAACATGGCAAGGCCCAGTCTGGAATTTGACGCGAGCTCCCGCTGCAACCGTCCCACGAAGACTGGCCCTTCAGAATTCGGGACGGGCCCGTCAGAAAGCGTCCAAGCCCGAAATCCGGGGAACTCGAGTTCTACGCTTTCCCGAGAGAGCGAGGACCATGGCCACGGCTGAACGCGGAATCGCTGGTGCCGATCCTGGACGTCGTCCATCATGGTCATCGTCGATTCGTGGATCATCCTGGCGAATCTGCGAAACCAAACGGTATCGATACCGCTACTCTCCCGACCTCTCCCAGGATGCGTTCTGACCAGAATTTCGAAGCGAACCCAGCGGTAGCAACGAGGGTCTCCCAGGACGCTCACAAAGGGGGGAAAACGCGGGCAAGGTCGCGGTATGGGTAACTTCTCCTCCTTGGAACATCGGCGACGGCAGGCACATGCCAGCATTGACCGTGGCCACAAGATCGGCGTCGACGCGATCCCGCGACGCATTGGTCATGTTCGCCTTAGGCAAACAAACTCTATACACCGACATTGTTTTCCGGCCCTGCGCTGACATTCGCGCAGGAAAGCGGATCCTGGTGTACACGGGGTCCTGGTGTAATTATAAATTTTTCGTCGTTCCCTCGGGAAGCGGGAACAAGTGTACACCACACCACCCCGACGTCGTCCCCGACCCTCAATGAGTCCTGGGATTGACGAACATCCCACCACTGGAAATTTGGTGCTCCGCGCGGAATTCTTGGATCCGAGCTGGACCCCCCTCCCTGGCGCGCGGAGCGCGCCAGAGGCGGCGCCGGAGGAAGGGGCCCAACGCGGATCCAAGAAATCCGCGCGAAGCGCCACAAGTGAATATTTATGGCTTTGTCTCTTCTTCGAGGTAATGTATCTGCTCCAGTCCTTGCTGCACCGATACGCAACACGCAATACGTAGCGTACTCATACGGAGATCAACACGTAGACCGATATGACCGGATGCGTTCGCCGAAACGTGGGCCAATACGTTGAGCCAACACGCAACGTGTTGACACGGACGTTTTGAACACGGTACGTGCTGCGTCTCAAAACGGGCGCATCGACCAGTCAGTTCAGTTCAGTTCAGTTCAGTTCAGATCAATTGCGTTCAATTGCATTCAACTCCTTTCAGTTCAATTCAGTTCACTTTACCTGGCGGAAAACAAAGTCGGGCTACGCCCGAAAAAACTGAGTCGGCACGGCGGCGGGGGCGCCGCCGGTCGACAAGCGGCATCAGCCATAAACTTAGAAGGCAGCTACTGGGAGGCCTTCGTCGGAAGGATTCAAGGGGGATTGGGCTTCACTGGGGGGGCTGCTACGCCTGATTAGGCCGCGGATTAAACGGCACTAAGCCGGACTGAGCCAGAGTTCGGACCAGCGCAAAGTCGGAGTGTGACCTCCGAGGAGTTGCATCCGAAATGAGCTCTTGGAGCTCCGCGCGGATTCCCTGCATCGGCGCTGGGCCCCCCCCCACCCCCCACCCCACCACCTCCATGGCGCGCGGAGCGCGCCAGGGATTGGGGGGGACGGCAATCGAAGAAGAAGAATAATAAGAAGAAGAGCAAAAAAACGACGAATAAGAAGAGTTATCCCGGCAAAGCAACCTAACAGCGATGTGTAGGAGCATATCTGGAAGCATTCCCCTTAAGATTCACATGAGAATCCAGTTGTAGAATTCTGCTGTTCTCGCAGTCGCAGTCGCATTCGCGATGAAAGTCGCAGTGGCAACGGCAGTCGCAGTCACAGCCTCAGCCTCAGCCTGCCTCAGCCTCAGCCTCAGCCTGCCTCAGCCTCAGCCTGCCTCAGCCTCAGCCTCAGCCTCTTCAGCCTCGCCTCAGTCTGCCTTCAGCCTCGGCCTCAGCCTCAGCCTGCCTCAGCCTCAGCCTGCATCAGCCTCAGCCTCAGCCTCAGCCTGCCTCAGCATCAGCCTGCCTCAGCCTCAGCCTCAGCCTGCCTCAGCCTCAGCCTCAGCCTGCTTCAGCCTCAGCCTCAGTCTGCCTTCAGCCTCGGCCTCAGCCTCAGCCTGCCTCAGCCTCAGCCTGCATCAGCCTCAGCCTCAGCCTCAGCCTGCCTCAGCATCAGCCTGCCTCAGCCTCAGCCTCAGCCTGCCTCAGCCTCAGCCTCAGCCTGCTTCTGCCTCAGCCTCAGTCTGCCTTCAGCCTCGGCCTCAGCCTCAGCCTGCCTCAGCCTCAGCCTGCATCAGCCTCAGCCTCAGCCTCAGCCTGCCTCAGCATCAGCCTGCCTCAGCCTCAGCCTCAGCCTGCCTCAGCCTCAGCCTCAGCCTGCTTCAGCCTCAGCCTCAGTCTGCCTTCAGCCTCGGCCTCAGCCTCAGCCTGCCTCAGCCTCAGCCTGCATCAGCCTCAGCCTCAGCCTCAGCCTGCCTCAGCATCAGCCTGCCTCAGCCTCAGCCTCAGCCTGCCTCAGCCTCAGCCTCAGCCTGCTTCAGCCTCAGCCTCAGTCTGCCTTCAGCCTCGGCCTCAGCCTCAGCCTGCCTCAGCCTCAGCCTGCATCAGCCTCAGCCTCAGCCTCAGCCTGCCTCAGCATCAGCCTGCCTCAGCCTCAGCCTCAGCCTCAGCTCAGCCTCAGCCTGCTTCAGCCTCAGCCTCAGTCTGCCTTCAGCCTCGGCCTCAGCCTCAGCCTGCCTCAGCCTCAGCCTCAGCCTGCCTCAGCATTCAAAATGTGGCCCGGGAATGGAGTTCTGGGAACTCGAAGAACACGAAGTGGCCTGCAGTTGGCTCCGGGCATTCAAAATCATGCCCAGGAATGGAGTTCTGGAACTCGAAGACCACGAAGTGGCCTACAGTTGGATCCGGGCATTCAAAATCTTCCCGGGAATGGAGTTCTGGGAACTCGAAGAGCACGAAGTGGCCTACAGTTGGCTCCGGGCGTTCAAAATGTGGCCCAGGAATGGAGTTCTGGGAACTCGAAGACCACGAAGTAGCCTACAGTTGGCTCCGGGCATTGAGAATGTGGCCCGGGAATGGAGTTCTGGGAACTCGAAGAGCACGAATTGGCCTACAGTTGGCTCCGGGCATTCAAAATGTGGCCCGGGAATGGAGTTCTGGGAACTCGAAGAGCACGAAGTGGCCTACAGTTGGCTCCGGGCATTCAAAATGTGGCCCGGGAATGGAGTTCTGGGAAGTCGAAGAGCACGAAGTGGCCTACAGTTGGCTCCGGGCATTCAAAATGTGGCCCGGGAATGGAGTTCTGGGAGGTCGAAGAGCACGAAGTGTGTGACTGTTTGCTTAAAACGAGCCCGGCCCTGAGCCCGGCCCTCGCTGTCCGGATGCCGCCCAGACCTCCCTTCTGAGTCATCAGATGCTCTCTTTTGACACCACTAGAAACCTATCAGTCTTCGCTGTTAGGTAAAAAGAAGAAGAAGGAGAAAAAGAAGAAGAAGAAGAAGAAACGGCGTAAACATCAACTTTTGGCGCTCCGTGCGGGTTCCTTGCATCAGCGCTGGGTCCCCCCCCCTCCCTGGCGCGCGGAGCGCGCCAGGGGCGGCGCCGGAGGCGC
Organism: Prorocentrum cordatum; assembly: GCA_963575745.1. Lineage (NCBI taxonomy): Eukaryota > Dinophyceae > Prorocentrales > Prorocentraceae > Prorocentrum > Prorocentrum cordatum. The sequence continues at coordinate 248,147 of CAUYUJ010014091.1, forward strand.
CGCCAGGGAGGCCCAGCGCGGACCGAAGCACCCCGCGCGGGGCTCCCAGCGTTTCTGTGAATGCCGCCCCTTCCGTCTTCGAGCGTCGCCGCCGCGTCGAGGCGCCGCGAGGCCAGGCCCCCGACGTCGTGTTTTTGCTCCTTCATGTTAACGTCCAACCCAAGGGATCTCGGCCCATTCCCTGGGACCGGTTCTCGTTCTGAGTTCTTGACGGCCCTGAGGCCCGGCAGAGGCCCCCAGAGTCCGAACAAAGAGCAAAGAAGGAAAGAAATAACGGCATGAACATAGACTTTTAGCGCTCCGTGGTGCGGATTTCTCGGATCCGCGCCAGACCCCCCACCCCCCCTCGGCGCGCGGAGCGCGCCAGGGGCGGCGCCTGAGGCGCCTTCAGGGGGGCCCAGCGCGGATCCAAGAAATTTGCGCGAAGCGCCAAAAATTCGTGTTTATGCCATGTTTTTGTTGTTCTTCTTTTTCTTCGAGAAAATAAATATATTCCGTCGTGATTCCCCCTTCAGAGCTTGCCTCTGTAGGGGTCCTAGTGGATTCAAATGGTTAGGTTCGGTTTGCCGCCGATTTTCGCTGCAAGCCCGGGTGCCCGGGTGCCCGGGCGTGCCCGGGCGTGCCCGGGGGTGCCCTATAGCCCGATAGCCCAATAGCCCTGTAGCCCTACAACTGTATAGACCTATAGCTCTATAGCCCTATAGCTCAATAGCCCTATAGCCCCCTAGCCCTATAGCCCTGATTGGGGCTTGTCTCCGGTATCATTTTTTCAATGACTCGAGGGGGTCCGGGATTAGGTCGGGCACGTCCCCACACAGGCGGTTGTTGCGCGAACAACGGAAAGTATGCCAGAACATCAAAGCTGATACAAAAAAAATGTTGGGGAAATCGCCCCCGGACTATTTTTGCTTGGCTATGCTTGAAGGTTCCTCCTGTGGAGGGTTGAAGGTTCCTCCTGTGGAGGGACACTGTCCCGACGTAAGTCTGGGAAGCAGCCGCGGCCGGCGCCCCCCCCGCGCGGAGTCTCCCGCGCGGGCGGCCCCCCGTGCGGCGGACTCCCTGCTCTCGCGCTCGAGCAGCAGGCGCTCCTCGCGCAGGCGCTCGCGGCGCTGGGAGGCCTGCTCCTGCGGGCGGTGGGGGGGAGGAGGAGGAGAAGGGAGGGGGAGGAGGGGGAGGAGGAGGAGAAGGAAGGAGGGAGGAGGGGAGAAGGAGAACGGGGAGGAGGGGGAGGAGGAGGAGCAGGAGGAGGAGGAGGAGGAGGAGGAGGAGGAGGAGGAGGGGGAGGAGCATGAGGAGGAGGAGGAGGAGCAGGAGGAGGAGAAGGAGGAGGACGAGGAGGAGGAGGAGTACGTCTTCTGGGGTGGTTTTCGTTGCTGGGGTCGTCGTCGTCGTCGTCGTCGTCGTCGTCGTCGTCGTCGTCGTCGTCGTCGTCGTCGTCGTCGTCGTCGTCGTCGTCCTCCTCGTCCTCGTCCTCGTCCTCGCCCTCGTCCTCGTCCTCCTCGTCCTCGCCGTAGTCGTCGTCGTCGCCCAGGGCCACCCGCAGGGCGGGTAGACGCTCCAGAAAAGGAGAGAACGGCCCAAACACAAACTTGTGACGGTCCGCGCGGATTGCTTGGATCGGCGCTGGGCCCCCTCCCTCCCTGGCGCGCTCCGCGCGCCGGGGGCGGCGCCAAAGAGGCCCACCGCGGCTTACCCACGCGAGCGCGAGTGTAAATGGATGGCACGAGGCGCTCCGCACTGGCGGAGGCCGCCCAGGCTCCGCAAGCTGTGCCGCGCTCCCCGGAGAAGGGCAGCTCCCCGGGGGCATCGCTCCCGGATGGGCTGGTGGGGGCACGCACTTGTCTGATCGCGAGCGCTAACGGTGCCACCGCGCGCCGACCAGAAGCGAGGCAGCCGCGCCAAGCTCTGAATGAGGCACGGAGCACGCAGGAGCGAGCTACGCTGCGGCCCAGGGGGCGAGAAAGACGCTGACGGCGGAAAACACGCACGCGAAGCGCTAAGAATTCGAACTAGTTCCTGCCACGCTGCTGCAAGTCCGCGGTGGTGGGGCTTGCCGCATGCGGCTGGATGCGTAGCATCCCGCACCTTGCGGCCTCGAGCGAGCGGCCGGCCGCGCGGGGGCAAGCCCTGGCGGGAGTGGTCGGAGGCACGGGCCAACAGGACGGGAGGGCAGGGAGGAGGAAGGGCGCGTGAGTACTGTCGCTCCCGAGTGCCGCCCCCAAAGGGTGTCATTCCCAAGTGTCGCCCCCCAGAGATGGGGGCCCCACCCAGCCGCGGGCGCGCGCGCAGGGAGGAAGTAAGACCGCTCGGGGCCCCTCGCTCTGAGATGTCGCGCAGCCTGGACCGCGGTCTGACCAGGGCTTCCAAGCGAATCTGGCTACCGCGACGAGGCCCCCGCCCCACGGAGGTCCAACAAGTACAACAACACAAACAGCTTACAAGGATCCCTGTGCTGCTCTTCCTTCTTCCGCTCCTCCTGCTCCTCCTCCTCTTCCTCCTCCTCCTCCTCCTCCTCCTGCTCCTCCTCCTCCCCCTCACCTCACCTCAACGCAGCAAAGCGAGATTGCACTATGAGTCGACACATGCATCGTGCAAATGCACCAGGTCCAATCATACTAGCCGTTGTCCTGCAAGTGGCACCGTTTCCCTACTGAAAAGGAGTAGGGCTCCACAAACGAGCACAGACACGGCAAAAGGAGGAAGAGGTCGAGGAAGTGAGGAACGGACGGAAGGAGTAGAGGAGAGACAGGAGGCGAAGGAGACCAGCACGCGGCGGTGGGGTCTTGCATGCACGTGCTGTGTCCGTACAACATGGGCTTGCATGCTTGCCTTGAATTTGCTTTGAGCCGATTGATAAGTGCGTCTTGTACGTAGTCATTTTGGCCAGAGTCGTATGCAGAGCAATGCGTGCTGCAATGGGCCCATCTCCGATCCGATGCCCGTGCTGCCAAGAAGCTGCGATCCGCAGTTGTGCAGTTCATGTTGCTTGTGAGCCTCCTCCTCCTCCTCCTCCTCCTCCTCCTCCTCCTCCTCCTCCCCGTCCTCCGCGGGGACAGCAAGCGACCACAACCACACCGAGGACACCCCCTGGGGGATATCTTGCGCTCGCCAACAAGTTGTCAGAACATCTAAACCAGTTTCGTACTGGTTGTGGCCGAGGTGGCATCCCAGAACGGCCAAATCGACCACAACCAGAACCAGAGTGCTCACGTCGAGGTCGGTGGGCTCTCCACCGATGGGGGCCCTGCCGAAGCATCCGCCCAAGTGTTGGTCGTGGCCCTTCGTGGTGCCCAAACGCTCGCCGCACCCCTTCCCCGCCCCCCCCTTCCGTGCGAAAACCAAAAAAGGTACCGTTGCCGCTGCTCCCCAGACCTCTCCCCAGGGGTGCGTTCTGACAGGCATTTCGAGGCGAATCCAGCGGTGGCGATGAGGGCCTCCCAGGAAGCCCCCGAAAGCGGAAATCGAGGGCAGGGCAGCGGCATCTGTACCCTCCCCCCCCCCACCTTCCCCCAGACATCCGGCTGCTCCAATTGTTCCGATGCGTGGGCCCCAGGAGGTCCGGACCACTTCCCCAGGGCCGGATCATCGTCCTGAACAGCTGCTTGACGCTCCCGAGGCCTGGCGAGCGCCCCCCCCCGAGGCTGGAAACACCAGACACCGTCCGCTCCAACTTTGTTTGGAGCGTGGAGGAGGAGGAGGAGGAGGAGGAGGAGGAGGAGGAGGAGAAGGAGGAGCAGGAGGAGGAGGACCCCTCGCTGCCTCCGCCTCTTGGGGCACCGGAAGGCACTCGAGCCCGCAGCGCTTGGGGGGCTGGTGCGGGCGCCGCTGCCGCTGCGGCTGCGGACGCTGCGGCTGCGGCTGCTGCCGCCACGGCTGCTGCCGCTGCTGCAGCACCTTGGGCACTCGCTGCCTCGCCATCCCTCGGACGTGCATTCCCAGTGCGTGTTCCGACTTCGTGCGTGCACTACTTCGCAAGGCGAGCACAAATGTTCCTCGATGGCCCTTGCCGAGGAAAAGCGCAGACGTCCGAGCGATGCCGAGCTCTAGGATCCCCCGACGACCTGACATCACCTCGGTCGCGTTCTCTTATTCTGGGTTCCAGCCCTTGGCCGAAGGGTGGGGTAATGGGACATTGGGCCTCGCTTATAACGGGGCGATGCATGGGAGGGAAGAAAGGTGCACTTCTCGGGCCCCGTTTCCGCATCCATCGCTGCCCCCCCTCATTTATCGAAGCATTGATCGCCCCCCCACTACGCGACGCCCAAGGGGAGGGTCTGGACCAATGCTTAGTCGATCTGCTTCCATCAGTCGCGCAAGCAGACTGGGGGGAGGGGTCCTGACCAGTCACCAAAAGCAGCCGCCAAGAGCAGCCAAGATCTGGGGCCCGCGCCGATCGGCGAAACAATGAATAAAAAACGGCGACCTCCCCAGCCAACCCAATCCTTCCGATTCCGCGCGCTCGAAAAAAGCGTTGGCTTGGAGCCCCATGCAGGCCGCCATGCAGGCCCGCTTGGAGCCCCATGCAGGCCCGCATACATCTATATATATATATATATATATATATACGCACTCAAAACAGATTCATAGCAACCTGCAGATTGGTGAGGACGGGCGTTGGTATGGAGCACCATATAGGCCGTCACATAGATCGATCCGACCATGGACAAACCACGAGAGGATGAAGTCGGGTGATGGTCTCGTTAGTGTTGGTCCGCGACATTATTTTGTCACGTGGGATCTCGGAGTCTCCATCCGCCTGGTGCCGGACATTGTTCCTTCACCCACGGCGATGCAAGATTGCCCGGTCAACGAGCAGCGGTATCCGCAAAGCCAAAGTTTAATCGTCCTTATGATTGCCGCACTCAAGCTGAAACAACCGTTGTTCTCCACTCGTGTAACGTGCGGCACCAGGAGCTCACGAAGAAACACATGCCTGCTGGTAGTAATTATCACCTGGATTTGCTTCGTGTGAGAACTCTGATCAAAAGTACAACTACGACCCTTACAACGTACAGTGAACATACAGACGGCTCTCCAGACATCCGGACTAGCGTTGTCTGTCAGTTGTCCATACGTGGCCTATGGAGCTTCCGATCACACCCCAGGCCAACATGTTCATGACTAGGGCCATCTCTCAAGGGCTGCAATTCCCGAAAGCACGATGTGAAAGGCAACAAATCGAGAAAGAACGCCAGCAGCAAAAACAGTACGACGCCAGGTCTTGGGCGAAAACAACGCAACCGCGAAAACTGTGATTGCTTGGTGTGCGCAACGCTGGCGTAGCATTCAAATTGCGCTCAGCTGCGCTTCCAAACTGGCGCTGGAAATAGTTTTGCTCGTGACGATCAAGATGTGACCTGGGGACCCGCCCTTCTCTGTCCCCTCTGACCTGCTCCTTCCCG